>JAECWN010000378.1:0-104274 GCA_018150725.1 Drosophila quadrilineata | reverse complement strand
AACTTTAATAACCCATAACTCTTTCAAAAGGTGCAATTGCAACTTTATTTGTAAAAGTACATTTCTGGCATCTGAATATATATAAATCACTTTACCGAAGTCTATTTGAATCAATATTTTAGAAAATATGGCCAAAAAGGTGAAAAAATTAAAAAAATTGGCATTTTTAAAAGCAAAATTTTTGGAAACTTTAATAACCCATAACTATTTCAAAAAAGGTTCAACTGCAACTTTATTTGGAAAAGTAAATTTCTGGCATCTCATTATATATAAATCACTCTACCGAAGTCGATTTGAATCAATATTTTAGCAAATATGGCCTAAAAAAAAGGTGAAAAAAAAAATTAGAATTTTTAAAAAAGAAAAATCCTTTGGAAACTTTAATAACCCATAACTCTTTCTAAAAAGGTTCACTTGCAACTTAATTTGGAAAGTAATTTTCTGGCATCTCAATATATATAAATCACTTTACCAAAGTCGATTTGAATCAATATTTTAGAAAATATGGCCTAAAAGGTGAAAAAATTATAAAAATTGGCATTTTTAAAAAAGCAAAATTCTTTAGAAACTTTAATAACCCATAACTCTTTCAAAAAAGGTGAAAAAGTTAAAAAAATTGGCATTTTTAAAAAAGCAAAATTCTTTGGAAACTTTAATAACCCATAACTCTTTCAAAAAAGGTTCAATTGCAACTTTATTTGTAAAAGTACATTTCTGGCATCTGAATATATATAAATCCACTTTACCGAAGTCGATTTGAATCATAATTTTAGAAAATATGGCCAAAAATGTGAAAAAATTAAAAATATTGGCATTTTTAAAAAAGCTAAATTCTTTGGAAACTTTAATAACCCATAACTCTTTCAAAAAAGGTTCAATTGCAACTTTATTTCTAAAAGTACATTTCTGGCATCTGAATATATATAAATCACTTCACCGAAGTCGATTTAAATCAATATTTTAGAAAATATGGCCTAAAAGTTGAAGAAGTTATAAAAATTGGCATTTTTAAAAAGCAAAATTCTTTGGAAACTTTAATAACCCATAACTCTTTCAAAAAGGTTCAACTGCAACTTTATTTAGAAAGTAAATGTCTGGCATCTCATTATATATAAATCACTCTACCGAAGTGGATTTGAATCAATATTTTTAGAAAATATGGCCAAAAGGTGAAAAATTAAAAAAAATGGCATTTTAAAAAAGCTAAATTCTTTGGAAACCTTAATAACCCATAACTCTTTAAAAAAGGTTCAATTGCAACTTTATTTGTAAAAGTACATTTCTGGCATCTGAATATATATAAATCACTTTACCGAAGTCGATTTGAATCAATATTTTAGAAAATATGGCCTAAAAGGTGAAAGAGTTATAAAAATTGGCATTTTAAAAAAAGCAAAATTCTTTGGAAACTTAAATAACCCATAACTCTTTCAAAAAGGTTCAACTGCAACTTTATTCGGAAAGTAAATTTCTGGCATATCATTATATATAAATCACTCTACCGAAGTCGATTTGAATCAATATTATAGAAAATATGGCCAAAAGGTGAAAATTAGAAAAAAATTGGCGTTTTTAAAATAGCTAAATTCTTTGGAAACTTTAATAACCCATAACTCTTTCAAAAGAGGTTCAACTGCAACTCAATTTGGAAAGTACATTTTGGCATATAAATATATATAAATCACTTTACCGAAGTCGATTTGAATCAATATTTTAGAAAATATGGCCTAAAAGGTGAAAAAATTATTAAAATTGGCATTTTTAAAAAAGCAAAGTTCTTTGGAAACTTTAATAACCCATAATTCTTTCAAAATAAGTTCAATTGCAAGTTTATTTAAAAACAAAAATTTCTGGCATTTGAATATATATAAATCACTTTACCGAAGTCGATTTGAATCAATATTTTAGAAAATATGGCCAAAAGGTGAAAAAAATTCAAAAAATTGGCATTTTTAAAAATGCAAAATTCTTTGAAAACTTTAATAACCCAAAACTGTTTCAAAATACGTTCAATTGCAACTTTATTTGTAAAGAACATTTCTGGCATCTGAATATATATAAATCACTTTACCGAAGTCGATTTGAATCAATATTTTAGAAAATATGGCCAAAAATGTGAAAAAATTAAAAATATTGGCATTTTGAAAAAGCTAAATTCTTTGGAAACTTTAATAATCCATAACTCTTTCAAAAACAGTTCAATTGCAACTTTATTTGTAAAGTACATTTCTGGCATCTGAATATATATAAATCAGTTTACCGAAATCGATTTGAATCAATATTTTAGAAAATATGGCCTAAAAGGTGAGAAAATTACAAAAAATTGGCATTTTTAAAAGTGCAAAATTCATTGAAAACTTTAATAGCCCATAACTCTTTCAAAATACGTTCAATTGCAACTTTATTTGTAAAGAACATTTCTGGCATCTGAATATATATAAATCACTTTACCGAAGTCGATTTGAATCAATATTTTAGAAAATATGGCCAAAAATGTGAAAAAATTAAAAATATTGGCATTTTTAAAAAAACAAAATTCTTTGGAAACTTTAATAACCCATAATTCTTTCAAAATAAGTTCAATTGCAAGTTTATTTAAAAACAAAAATTTCTGGCATTTGAATATATATAAATCACTTTACCGAAGTCGATTTGAATCAATATTTTAGCAAATATGGCCTAAAAGGTGAAAAAATTAAAAAAATTAGAATTTTTAAAAAGAAAAATCCTTTGGAAACTTTAATAACCCATAACTCTTTCTAAAAAGGTTCACTTGCAACTTAATTTGGAAAGTAATTTTCTGGCATCTCAATATATATAAATCACTTTACCAAAGTCGATTTGAATCAATATTTTAGAAAATAAGGCCTAAAAGGTGAAAAAATTAAAAAAATTAGAATTTTTAAAGAAAAAATCCTTTGGAAACTTTAATAACCCATAACTCTTTCTAAAAAGGTTCACTTGCAACTTAATTTGGAAAGTAATTTTCTGGCATCTCAATATATATAAATCACTTTACAAAGTCGATTTGAATCAATATTTTAGAAAATATGGCCTAAAAGGTGAAAAAATTATAAAAATTGGCATTTTAAAAAAGCAAAATTCTTTAGAAACTTTAATAACCCATAACTCTTTCAAAAAAGGTGAAAAAGTTAAAAAAATTGGCATTTTTAAAAAAGCAAAATTCTTTGGAAACTTTAATAACCCATAACTCTTTCAAAAAAGGTTCAATTGCAACTTTATTTGTAAAAGTACATTTCTGGCATCTGAATATATATAAATCACTTTACCGAAGTCGATTTGAATCATAATTTTAGAAAATATGGCCAAAATGTGAAAAAATTAAAAATATTGGCATTTTAAAAAGCTAAATTCTTTGGAAACTTTAATAACCCATAACTCTTTCAAAAAGGTTCAATTGCAACTTTATTTGTAAAAGTACATTTCTGGCATCTGAATATATATAAATCACTTCACCGAAGTCGATTTAAATCAATATTTTAGAAAATATGGCCTAAAAGTTGAAGAAGTTATAAAAATTGGCATTTTTAAAAAAGCAAAATTCTTTGGAAACTTTAATAACCCATAACTCTTTCAAAAAGGTTCAACTGCAACTTTATTTAGAAAGTAAATGTCTGGCATCTCATTATATATAAATCACTCTACCGAAGTGGATTTGAATCAATATTTTAGAAAATATGGGCAAAAAGGTGAAAAATTAAAAAAAATGGCATTTTTAAAAAAGCTAAATTCTTTGGAAACCTTAATAACCCATAACTCTTTAAAAAAAGGTTCAATTGCAACTTTATTTGTAAAAGTACATTTCTGGCATCTGAATATATATAAATCACTTTACCGAAGTCGATTTGAATCAATATTTTAGAAAATATGGCCTAAAAGGTGAAAGAGTTATAAAAATTGGCATTTTAAAAAAAGCAAAATTCTTTGGAAACTTAAATAACCCATAACTCTTTCAAAAAAGGTTCAACTGCAACTTTATTCGGAAAGTAAATTTCTGGCATATCATTATATATAAATCACTCTACCGAAGTCGATTTGAATCAATATTATAGAAAATATGGCCAAAAAGGTGAAAATTAGAAAAAAATTGGCGTTTTTAAAATAGCTAAATTCTTTGGAAACTTTAATAACCCATAACTCTTTCAAAAGAGGTTCAACTGCAACTCAATTTGGAAAGTACATTTTGGCATATAAATATATATAAATCACTTTACCGAAGTCGATTTGAATCAATATTTTAGAAAATATGGCCTAAAAGGTGAAAAAATTATTAAAATTGGCATTTTTAAAAAAGCAAAGTTCTTTGGAAACTTTAATAACCCATAATTCTTTCAAAATAAGTTCAATTGCAAGTTTATTTAAAAACAAAAATTTCTGGCATTTGAATATATATAAATCACTTTACCGAAGTCGATTTGAATCAATATTTTAGAAAATATGGCCAAAAAGGTGAAAAAATTCAAAAAATTGGCATTTTTAAAAATGCAAAATTCTTTGAAAACTTTAATAACCCAAAACTGTTTCAAAATACGTTCAATTGCAACTTTATTTGTAAAGAACATTTCTGGCATCTGAATATATATAAATCACTTTACCGAAGTCGATTTGAATCAATATTTTAGAAAATATGGCCAAAAATGTGAAAAAATTAAAAATATTGGCATTTTTGAAAAAGCTAAATTCTTTGGAAACTTTAATAATCCATAACTCTTTCAAAAACAGTTCAATTGCAACTTTATTTGTAAAGTACATTTCTGGCATCTGAATATATATAAAATCAGTTTACCGAAATCGATTTGAATCAATATTTTAGAAAATATGGCCTAAAAGGTGAGAAAAATTACAAAAATTGGCATTTTTAAGAGTGCAAAATTCATTGAAAACTTTAATAGCCCATAACTCTTTCAAAATACGTTCAATTGCAACTTTATTTGTAAAGAACATTTCTGGCATCTGAATATATATAAATCACTTTACCGAAGTCGATTTGAATCAATATTTTAGAAAATATGGCCAAAAATGTGAAAAAATTAAAAATATTGGCATTTTTAAAAAACAAAATTCTTTGGAAACTTTAATAACCCATAATTCTTTCAAAATAAGTTCAATTGCAAGTTTATTTAAAAACAAAAATTTCTGGCATTTGAATATATATAAATCACTTTACCGAAGTCGATTTGAATCAATATTTTAGAAAATATGGCCAAAAAGGGGAAAAAATTCAAAAAATTGGCATTTTTAAAAAAGCAAAATTCTTTGGAAACTTAAAATAACCCATAATTCTTTCAAAATAAGTTCAATTGCAAGTTTATTTAAAAACAAAAATTTCTGGCATTTGAATATATATAAATCACTTTACCGAAGTCGATTTGAATCAATATTTTAGAAAATATGGCCAAAAGGTGAAAAAATTCAAAAATTTGGCATTTTTAAAAATGCAAAATTCTTTGAAAACTTTAATAACCCAAAACTGTTTCAAAATACGTTCAATTGCAACTTTATTTGTAAAGAACATTTCTGGCATCTGAATATATATAAATCACTTTACCGAAGTCGATTTGAATCAATATTTTAGAAAATATGGCCAAAAATGTGAAAAAATTAAAAATATTGGCATTTTTAAAAAAGCTAAATTCTTTGGAAACTTTAATAACCCATAACTCTTTCAAAAACAGTTCAATTGCAACTTTATTTGTAAAGTACATTTCTGGCATCTGAATATATATAAATCACTTTACCGAAATCGATTTGAATCAATATTTTAGAAAATATGGCCTAATAGGTGAGAAAATTACAAAAAATTGGCATTTTTAAAAGTGCAAAATTCATTGAAAACTTTAATAGCCCATAACTCTTTCAAAATACGTTCAATTGCAACTTTATTTGTAAAGAACATTTCTGGCATCTGAATATAGGTCTGAATATATAATGAAAAGGTTCAACTGCAACTTTATTTGAAAAGTAAATTTCTGGCATCTCATAATATATAAATCACTCCACCGAAGTCGATTTGAATCAATATTTTAGAAAATATGGCCAAAAATGTGAAAAAATTAAAAAATATGGTCATTTTTAAAAAAGCTAAATTCTTTGGAAACTTTAATAACCCATAACTCTTTCAACTTTATTTGTAAAAGTACATTTCTGGCATCTGAATATATATAAATCACTTTACCGAAGTCGATTTGAATCAATATTTTAGAAAATATGGCCAAGAAGGTGAAAAAATTAAAAATATTGGCATTTTTAAAAAAGCTAAATTCTTTGAAAACTTTAATAACCCATAACTCTTTCAAAAAAGGTTCAATTGCAACTTTATTTGTAAAAGTACATTTCTGGCATCTGAATATATATAAATCACCTTACCGAAGTCGATTTGAATCAATATTTTAGAAAATATGGCCAAAAAGGTGAAAAAATTAAAAAAATTGGCATTTTTAAAAAAGCTAAATTCATTGGAAACTTAAAATAACCCATAACTCTTTCGAAAAAGGTTCAACTGCAACTTAATTTGGAAAGTAAATTTCTGGCATCTCAATATATATAAATCACTTTACCGAAGTCGATTTGAATCAGTATTTTAGAAAAAATGGCCTAAAAGGTGAAAAAATTATAAAAATTGGCATTTTTCAAAAAGCAAATTTCTTTGGAAACTTTAATAACCCATAACTCTTTCAAAATAGGTTCAATTGCAACTTTATTTAAAAAAATTAATTTCTGGCATCTAAATATGTATAAATCACTTTACCGAAGTCCATTTGAATCAATATTTTAGAAAATATGGCCAAGAAGGTGAAAAAATTAAAAAAATTAGCATTTTTAAAAAAGAAAAATCCTTTGGAAACTTTAATAACCTATAACTCTTTCAAAATAGGTTCACTTGCAACTTTATTTGTAAAAGTACATTTCTGGCATCTCAATATATATAAATCACTTTACCGAAGTCGATTTGAATCAATATTTTAGAAAATATGGCCTAAAAGGTGAAAAAATTATAAAAATTGGCATTTTTAAAAAAGCAAAATTCTTTGGAAACTTTAATAACCCATAACTCTTTCAAAAAAGGTGAAAAAATTAAAAAAATTGGCATTTTTAAAAAAGCAAAATTCTTTGGAAACTTTAATAACCCATAACTTTCAAAATAGGTTCAATTGCAACTTAATTTGCAAAGTAATTTTCTGGCATCTGAATATATATAAATCACTTTACCGAAGTCGATTTGAATCAATATTTTAGATATAAAAAATTATAAAAATTGGCATTTTAAAAAAGCAAAATTCTTTGGAAACCTTAATAACCCATAACTCTTTCAAAAGGTTCAACTGCAACTTTATTTGAAAAGTAAATTTCTGGCATCTCATTATATATAAATCACTCCAGCGAAGTCGATTTGAATCAATATTTTAGAAAATATGGCCAAAAATGTGAAAAAATTAAAAATATTGGCATTTTTAAAAAAGCTAAATTCTTTGGAGACTTTTATAACCTATAACTCTTTCAAAATAGGTTCACTTGCAACTTTATTTGTAAAAGTACATTTCTGGCATCTGAATATATATAAATCACTTTACCGAAGTCGATTTGAATCAATATTTTAGAAAATATGGCCAAAATGTGAAAAAATTAAAAAATATTGGCATTTTTAAAAGCTAAATTCTTTGAAAACTTTAATAACCCATAACTCTTTCAAAAAAGGTTCAATTGCAACTTTATTTGTAAAAGAAGTACATTTCTGGCATCTGAATATATATAAAGCACTTTACCGAAGTCGATTTGAATCAATATTTTAGAAAATATGGCCAAAAATGTGAAAAAATTAAAAATATTGGCATTTTTAAAAAAGCTAAATTCTTTGGAGACTTTAATAACCCATAACTCTTTCAAAAAAGGTTCAATTGCAACTTTATTTGTAAAAGTACATTTCTGGCATCTCAATATATATAAATCACTTTACCGAAGTCGATTTGAATCAATATTTTAGAAAATATGGCCGAAAAGGTGAAAAAATTATAAAAATTGGCATTTTTAAAAAGCAAAATTCTTTGGAAACTTTAATAACCCATAACTCTTTCAAAAAGGTGAAAAAATTAAAAAATTGGCATTTTTAAAAAAAAGCAAAATTCTTTGGAAACTTTAATAACCCATAACTTTCAAAATAGGTTCAATTGCAACTTAATTTGCAAAGTAATTTTCTGGCATCTGAATATATATAAATCACTTTACCGAAGTCGATTTGAATCAATATTTTAGATATAAAAAATTATAAAAATTGGCATTTTTAAAAAAGCAAAATTCTTTGGAAACCTTAATAACCCATAACTCTTTCAAAAAAGGTTCAACTGCAACTTTATTTGAAAAGTAAATTTCTGGCATCTCATTATATATAAATCACTCCAGCGAAGTCGATTTGAATCAATATTTTAGAAAATATGGCCAAATGTGAAAAAATTAAAAAAATATGGTCATTTTTAAAAAAGCTAAATTCTTTGGAAACTTTAATAACCCATAACTCTTTCAACTTTATTTGTAAAAGTACATTTCTGGCATCTGAATATATATAAATCACTTTACCGAAGTCGATTTGAATCAATATTTTAGAAAATATGGCCAAAATGTGAAAAAAATAAAAATATTGGCATTTTTAAAAAAGCTAAATTCTTTGAAAACTTTAATAACCCATAACTCTTTCAAAAAAGGTTCAATTGCAACTTTATTTGTAAAAGTACATTTCTGGCATCTGAATATATATAAATCACTTTACCGAAGTCGATTTGAATCAATATTTTAGAAAATATGGCCAAAAATGTGAAAAAATTAAAAATATTGGCATTTTTAAAAAAGCTAAATTCTTTGGAGACTTTAATAACCCATAACTCTTTCAAAAAAGGTTCAATTGCAACTTTATTTGTAAAAGTACATTTCTGGCATCTCAATATATATAAATCACTTTACCGAAGTCGATTTGAATCAATATTTTAGAAAATATGGCCTAAAAGGTGAAAAAATTATAAAAATTGGCATTTTTAAAAAAGCAAAATTCTTTGGAAACTTTAATAACCCATAACTCTTTCAAAAAAGGTGAAAAAATTAAAAAAATTGGCATTTTTAAAAAAGCAAAATTCTTTGGAAACTTTAATAACCCATAACTTTCAAAATAGGTTCAATTGCAACTTAATTTGCAAAGTAATTTTCTGGCATCTGAATATATATAAATCACTTTACCGAAGTCGATTTGAATCAATATTTTAGATATAAAAAATTATAAAAATTGGCATTTTTAAAAAAGCAAAATTCTTTGGAAACCTTAATAACCCATAACTCTTTCAAAAAAGGTTCAACTGCAACTTTATTTGAAAAGTAAATTTCTGGCATCTCATTATATATAAATCACTCCACCGAAGTCGATTTGAATCAATATTTTAGAAAATATGGCCAAAAATGTGAAAAAATTAAAAAATATGGTCATTTTTAAAAAAGCTAAATTCTTTGGAAACTTTAATAACCCATAACTCTTTCAACTTTATTTGTAAAAGTACATTTCTGGCATCTGAATATATATAAATCACTTTACCGAAGTCGATTTGAGTCAATATTTTAGAAAATATGGCCAAAATGTGAAAAAATTAAAAATATTGGCATTTTTAAAAAAGCTAAATTCTTTGAAAACTTTAATAACCCATAACTCTTTCAAAAAGGTTCAATTGCAACTTTGATTGTAAAAGTACATTTCTGGCATCTGAATATATATAAATCACCTTACCGAAGTCGATTTGAATCAATATTTTAGAAAATATGGCCAAAAAGGTGAAAAAATTAAAAAAATTGGCATTTTTAAAAAAGCAAAATTCTTTGGAAACTTTAATAACATTTCTGGCATCTGAATATATATAAATCACTTTACCGAAGTCGATTTGAATCAATATTTTAGAAAATATGGCCAAAAATGTGAAAAATTAAAAATATTGGCATTTTTAAAAAAGCTAAATTCTTTGGAGACTTTAATAACCCATAACTCTTTCAAAAAGGTTCAATTGCAACTTTATTTGTAAAAGTACATTTCTGGCATCTCAATATATATAAATCACTTTACCGAAGTCGATTTGAATCAATATTTTAGAAAATATGGCCTAAAAGGTGAAAAAATTATAAAAATTGGCATTTTTAAAAAAGCAAAATTCTTTGGAAACTTTAATAACCCATAACTCTTTCAAAAAGGTGAAAAAATTAAAAAAATTGGCATTTTTAAAAAGCAAAATTCTTTGGAAACTTTAATAACCCATAACTTTCAAAATAGGTTCAATTGCAACTTAATTTGCAAAGTAATTTTCTGGCATCTGAATATATATAAATCACTTTACCGAAGTCGATTTGAATCAATATTTTAGATATAAAAAATTATAAAAATTGGCATTTTAAAAAAGCAAAATTCTTTGGAAACCTTAATAACCCATAACTCTTTCAAAAAGGTTCAACTGCAACTTTATTTGAAAAGTAAATTTCTGGCATCTCATTATATATAAATCACTCCACCGAAGTCGATTTGAATCAATATTTTAGAAAATATGGCCAAAAATGTGAAAAAATTAAAAAATATGGTCATTTTTAAAAAGCTAAATTCTTTGGAAACTTTAATAACCCATAACTCTTTCAACTTTATTTGTAAAAGTACATTTCTGGCATCTGAATATATATAAATCACTTTACCGAAGTCGATTTGAGTCAATATTTTAGAAAATATGGCCAAAATGTGAAAAAATTAAAAATATTGGCATTTTTAAAAAAGCTAAATTCTTTGAAAACTTTAATAACCCATAACTCTTTCAAAAAAGGTTCAATTGCAACTTTGATTGTAAAAGTACATTTCTGGCATCTGAATATATATAAATCACCTTACCGAAGTCGATTTGAATCAATATTTTAGAAAATATGGCCAAAAGGTGAAAAAATTAAAAAAATTGGCATTTTAAAAAGCAAAATTCTTTGGAAACTTTAATAACATTTCTGGCATCTGAATATATATAAATCACTTTACCGAAGTCGATTTGAGTCAATATTTTAGAAAATATGGCCAAAATGTGAAAAAATTAAAAATATTGGCATTTTTAAAAAAGCTAAATTCTTTGAAAACTTTAATAACCCATAACTCTTTCAAAAAAGGTTCAATTGCAACTTAATTTGGAAAGTAATTTTCTGGCATCTCAATATATATAAATCACTCTACCGAAGTCGATTTGAATCAATATTTTAGAAAATATGGCCTAAAAGGTGAAAAAATTATAAAAATTGGCATTTTTAAAAAAGAAAAATTCTTTGGAAACTTTAATAACCCATAACTCTTTCAAAAAAGGTTCAATTGCAACTTAATTTGGAAAGTAATTTTCTGGCATCTCAATATATATAAATCACTCTACCGAAGTCGATTTGAATCAATATTTTAGAAAATATGGCCTAAAAGGTGAAAAAATTATAAAAATTGGCATTTTTAAAAAAGAAAAATTCTTTGGAAATCTTAATAACCCATACCTCTTTTAAAAAGGGTTCAACTGCAACTTTATTTGGAAAGTAAATTTCTGGCATCTCATTATATATAAATCACTCTACCGAAGTCGATTTGAATCAATATTTTAAAAAATATTGCCTAAAAAAGTGAAAAAATTATAAAAATTGGCATTTTTAAAAGAAAAATTCTTTCGAAAACTTGAATAACCCATAACTCTTTCAAAATAGGTTCAATTGCAACTTTATTTATAAAATTACATTTCTGGCATCTGAATATATATAAATCACTTTAGCGAAGTCGATTAAAATCAATATTTTAGAAAATATGGCCTAAAAGGTGAAAAAGTTATAAAAATTGGCATTTTTAAAAAAACAAAATTCTTTGGAAACTTTAATAACCATTAACTGTTTCAAAAAAGGTTTAACTGAAACTTCATTTGGAAAGTACATTTCTGGCATATAAATATATATAAATCACTGTACCGAAGTCGATTTGAATCAATATTTTAGAAAATATGGCCAAAAAGGTGAAAAATAGAAAAAAATTGGCGTTTTAAAATAGCTAAATTCTTTGGAAACTTTAATAACCCATAACTCTTTCAAAAGAGGTTCAACTGCAACTTAATTTGGAAAGTAAATTTCTGGCATCTCATTATATATAAATCACTCTACCGAAGTCGATTTGAATCAATATTTTAGAAAATATGGCCTAAAAAAGCAAAATTCTTTAGAAACTTTAATAACCCATAACTCTTTCAAAAAAGGTGAAAAAATTAAAAAAAATTGGCATTTTTAAAAAAGCAAAATTCTTTGGAAACTTTAATAACCCATAACTCTTTCAAAAAAGGTTCAATTGCAACTTTATTTGTAAAAGTACATTTCTGGCATCTGAATATATATAAATCACTTTACCGAAGTCGATTTGAATCAATATTTTAGAAAATGTGGCCAAAAATGTGAAAAATTAAAAAAATTGGCATTTTTAAAAAAGCTAAATTCTTTGAAAAATAAAATAACCCATAACTCTTCCGAAAAAGGTTCAACTGCAACTTAATTTGGAAAGTAAATTTCTGGCATCTCAATATATATAAAATCACTTTACCGAAGTCGATTTGAATCAGTATTTTAGAAAAAATGGCCTAAAAGGTGAAAAAATATTAAAAATTGTCATTTTTAAAAAGCAAATTTCTTTGGAAACTTTAATAACCCATAACTCTTTCAAAATAGGTTCAATTGCAACTTTATTTAAAAAAATTAATTTCTGGCATCTGAATATGTATAAATCACTTTACCGAAGTCCATTTGAATCAATATTTTAGAAAATATGGCCAAGAAGTTGAAAAATTAAAAAAATTAGCATTTTAAAAAGAAAAATCCTTTGGAAACTTTAATAACCCATAACTCTTTCAAAATAGGTTCACTTGCAACTTTATTTGTAAAAAGTACATTTTGGCATCTGAATATATATAAATAACTTTACCGAAGACGATTTGAATCAATATTTTAGAAAATATGGCCTAAAAGGTAAAAAAATTATAAAAATTGGCATTTTTAAAAAAGAAAAATTCTTTGGAAACTTAAAATAACCCATAACTCTTTCGAAAAAGGTTCAACTGCAACTTAATTTGGAAAGTAAATTTCTGGCATCTCAATATATATAAATCACTTTACCGAAGTCGATTTGAATCACTATTTTAGAAAATATGGCCTAAAAGGTGAAAAAATTATAAAAATTGGCATTTTAAAAAGAAAAATTCTTTGGAAACTTTAATAACCCATAACTCTTTCAAAAAAGGTTCAATTGCAACTTAATTTGGAAAGTAATTTTCTGGCATCTTAATATATATAAATCACTCTACCGAAGTCGATTTGAATCAATATTTTAGAAAATATGGCCAAAAAGGTGAAAAATAGAAAAAAAATTGGCGTTTTTAAAATAGCTAAATTCTTTGGAAACTTTAATAACCCATAACTCTTTCAAAAGAGGTTCAACTGCAACTTAATTTGGAAAGTAAATTTCTGGCATCTCATTATATATAAATCACTCTACCGAAGTCGATTTGAATCAATATTTTAGAAAATATGGCCTAAAAGGTGAAAAAATGATTAAAATTGGCATTTTTAAAAAAGCAAAATTCTTTGGAAACTTTAATAACCCATTACTCTTTCAAAATAAGTTCAATTGCAAGTTTATTTAAAAACAAAAATTTCTGGCATTTGAATATATATAAATCACTTTACCGAAGTCGATTTGAATCAATATTTTAGAAAATATGGCCAAAAATGTGATAAAATTCAAAAAATTGGCATTTTTAAAAATGCAAAATTCTTTGAAAACTTTAATAACCCAAAACTCTTTCAAAATACGTTCAATTGCAACTTTATTTGTAAAGAACATTTCTGGCATCTGAATATATATAAATCACTTTACCGAAGTCGATTTGAATAAATATTTTAGAAAATATGGCCAAAAATGTGAAAAAATTAAAAATATTGGCATTTTTAAAAAAGCAAAATTCTTTGGAAACTTTAATAACCCATAACTCTTTCAAAAACAGTTCAATTGCAACTTTATTTGTAAAGTACATTTCTGGCATCTGAATATATATAAATCACTTTACCGAAATCGATTTCAATCAATATTTTAGAAAATATGGCCTAAAAGGTGAGAAAATTAAAAAAATTGGCATTTTTAAAAATGTAAAATTCTTTGGAAACTTTAATAACCCATAACTCTTTCAAAAAAGGTTTAACTGAAACTTCATTTGGAAAGTACATTTCTGGCATATAAATATATATAAATCACTGTACCGAAGTCGATTTGAATCAATATTTTAGAAAATATGGCCAAAAAGGTGAAAAATAGAAAAAAATTGGCGTTTTTAAAATAGCTAAATTCTTTGGAAACTTAACTTTGGAAACCATAACTCTTTCAAAAGAGGTTCAACTGCAACTTAATTTGGAAAGTACATTTTGGCATATAAATATATATAAATCACTTTACCGAAGTCGATTTGAATCAATATTTTAGAAAATATGGCCTAAAAGGTGAAAAAATTATTAAAATTGGCATTTTTAAAAAAGCAAAATTGTTTGGAAACTTTAATAACCCATAACTCTTTCCAAAAAGGTTCAACTGAAACTTTATTTGGAAAGTAAATTTCTGGCATCTCATTATATATAAATCACTCTACCGAAGTGGATTTGAATCAATATTTTAGAAAATATGGCCAAAAAGGTGAAAAAATTAAAAAAATTGGCATTTTTAAAAATCTAAATTCTTTGGAAACTTAAAATAACCCATAACTCTTTCGAAAAAGGTTCAACTGCAACTTAATTTGGAAAGTAAATTTCTGGCATCTCAATATATATAAATCACTTTACCGAAGTCGATTTGAATCAATATTTTAGAAAATATGGCCTAAAAGGTGAAAAAATTATAAAAATTGGCATTTTTAAAAAGAAAATTTCTTTGGAAACTTTAATAACCCATAACTCTTTCAAAATAGGTTCAATTGCAACTTTATTAAAAAAATTAATTTCTGGCATCTGAATATGTATAAATCACTTTACCGAAGTCCATTTGAATCAATATTTTAGAAAATATGGCCAAGAAGGTGAAAAATTTAAAAAAATTAGCATTTTTAAAAAAGAAAAATCCTTTGGAAACTTTAATAACCCATAACTCTTTTAAAATAGGTTCACTTGCAACTTTATTTGTAAAAGTACATTTCTGGCATCTGAATATATATTAATCACTTTACCGAAGTCGATTTGAATCAATATTTTAGAAAATATGGCTAAAAAAAAGGTGAAAAAATTATAAAAATAGGCATTTTTAAAAAAGAAAAATTCTTTGGAAACTTTAATAACCCATAACTCTTTCAAAAAAGGTTCAATTGCAACTTAATTTGGAAAGTAATTTTCTGGCATCTCATTATATATAAATCACTCTACCGAAGTCGATTTGAATCAATATTTTAGAAAATATGGCCTAAAAGGTGAAAAAATTAAAAAAATTGGCATTTTTAAAAAAGCAAAATTCTTTGGAAACCTTAATAACCCATAACTCTTTTAAAAAAGGTTCAACTGCAACTTTATTTGGAAAGTAAATTTCTGGCATCTCATTATATATAAATCACTCTACCGAAGTCGATTTGAATCAATATTTTAGAAAATATGGCCAAAAAGGTGAAAAATAGAAAAAAATTGGCGTTTTTAAAATAGCTAAATTCTTTGGAAACTTTAATAACCCATAACTCTTTCAAAAGAGGTTCAACTGCAACTTAATTTGGAAAGTACATTTTGGCATATAAATATATATAAATCACTTTACCGAAGTCGATTTGAATCAATATTTTAGAAAATATGGCCTAAAAGGTGAAAAAATTATTAAAATTGGCATTTTTAAAAAAGCAAAATTCTTTGGAAACTTTAATAACCCATAATTCTTTCAAAATAAGTTCAATTGCAAGTTTATTTAAAAACAAAAATTTCTGGCATTTGAATATATATAAATCACTTTACCGAAGTCGATTTGAATCAATATTTTAGAAAATATGGCCAAAAGGTGAAAAATTCAAAAAAATTGGCATTTTTAAAAATGCAAAATTCTTTGAAAACTTTAGTAACCCAAAACTGTTTCAAAATACGTTCAATTGCAACTTTATTTGTAAAGAACATTTCTGGCATCTGAATATATATAAATCACTTTACCGAAGTCGATTTGAATCAATATTTTAGAAAATATGGCTAAAAAGGTGAAAAAATTATAAAAATAGGCATTTTTAAAAAAGAAAAATTCTTTGGAAACTTTAATAACCCATAACTCTTTCAAAAAAGGTTCAATTGCAACTTAATTTGGAAAGTAATTTTCTGGCATCTCATTATATATAAATCACTTCACCGAAGTCGATTTGAATCAATATTTTAGAAAATATGGCCTAAAAGGTGAAAAAATTATAAAAATTGGCATTTTTAAAAAAGCAAAATTCTTTGGAAACCTTAATAACCCATAACTCTTTTAAAAAAGGTTCAACTGCAACTTTATTTGGAAAGTAAATTTCTGGCATCTCATTATATATAAATCACTCTACCGAAGTCGATTTGAATCAATATTTTAGAAAATATGGCCAAAAAGGTGAAAAATAGAAAAAAATTGGCGTTTTTAAAATAGCTAAATTCTTTGGAAACTTTAATAACCCATAACTCTTTCAAAAGAGGTTCAACTGCAACTTAATTTGGAAAGTACATTTTGGCATATAAATATATATAAATCACTTTACCGAAGTCGATTTGAATCAATATTTTAGAAAATATGGCCTAAAAGGTGAAAAAATTATTAAAATTGGCATTTTTAAAAAAGCAAAATTCTTTGGAAACTTTAATAACCCATAATTCTTTCAAAATAAGTTCAATTGCAAGTTTATTTAAAAAAAAAATTTCTGGCATTTGAATATATATAAATCACTTTACCGAAGTCGATTTGAATCAATATTTTAAAAAATATGGCCAAAAAGGTGAAAAAATTCAAAAAATTGGCATTTTTAAAAATGCAAAATTCTTTGAAAACTTTAATAACCCAAAACTGTTTCAAAATACGTTCAATTGCAACTTTATTTGTAAAGAACATTTCTGGCATCTGAATATATATAAATCACTTTTACCGAAGTCGATTTGAATCAATATTTTAGAAAATATGGCCAAAAAGGTGAAAAAATTAAAAATATTGGCATTTTTAAAAAAGCTAAATTCTTTGGAAACTTTAATAACCCATAACTCTTTCAAAAACAGTTCAATTGCAACTTTATTTGTAAAGTACATTTCTGGCATCTGAATATATATAAATCAGTTTACCGAAATCGATTTGAATCAATATTTTAGAAAATATGGCCTAAAAGGTGAGAAAATTACAAAAATTGGCATTTTTAAAACTGCAAAATTCATTGAAAACTTTAATAGCCCATAACTCTTTCAAAAAATTGGCATTTTGAAAAAAGTAAAATTCTTTGGAAACTTAAAATAACCCATAATTCTTTCAAAATAAGTTCAATTGCAAGTTTATTAAAAAACAAAAATTTCTGGCATTTGAATATATATAAATCACTTTACCGAAGTCGATTTGAATCAATATTTTAGAAAATATGGCCAAAAGGTGAAAAATTCAAAAATTGGCATTTTAAAAATGCAAAATTCTTTGAAAACTTTAATAACCCAAAACTGTTTCAAAATACGTTCAATTGCAACTTTATTTGTAAAGAACATTTCTGGCATCTGAATATATATAAATCACTTTACCGAAGTCGATTTGAATCAATATTTTAGAAAATATGGCCAAAAGTGTGAAAAAATTAAAAATATTGGCATTTTTAAAAAAGCTAAATTCTTTGGAAACTTTAATATTCCATAACTCTTTCAAAAACAGTTCAATTGCAACTTTATTTGTAAAGTACATTTCTGGCATCTGAATATATATAAATCACTTTACCGAAATCGATTTGAATCAATATTTTAGAAAATATGGCCTAAAAGGTGAAAATTACAAAAATTGGCATTTTAAAAGTGCAAAATTCATTGAAAACTTTAATAGCCCATAACTCTTTCAAAATACGTTCAATTGCAACTTTATTTGTAAAGAACGTTTCTGGCATTTGAATATATATAAATCACTTTACCGAAGTCGATTTGAATCAATATTTTAGAAAATATGGCCAAAAATGTGAAAAAATTAAAAATATTGGCATTTTTAAAAAAGCTAAATTCTTTGGAAACTTTAATAACCCATAACTCTTTCAAAAAATGTTCAGTTGCAACTTTATTTGTAAAGTACATTTCTGGCATCTGAATATATATAAATCAGTTTACCGAAATCGATTTGAATCAATATTTTAGAAAATATGGCCTAAAAGGTGAGAAAATTACAAAATTGGCATTTTAAAAGTGCAAAATTCATTGAAAACTTTAATAGCCAATAACTCTTTCAAAATACGTTCAATTGCAACTTTATTTGTAAAGAACATTTCTGGCATCTGAATATATATAAATCACTTTACCAAGTCGATTTGAATCAATATTTTGAAAATATGGCCAAAAATGTGAAAAAATTAAAAATATTGGCATTTTTAAAAAAGCAAAATTCTGTGGAAACTTTAATAACCCATAATTCTTTCAAAATAAGTTCAATTGCAAGTTTATTTAAAAACAAAAATTTCTGGCATTTGAATATATATAAATCACTTTACCGAAGTCGATTTGAATCAATATTTTAGAAAATATGGCCAAAAAGGGAAAAAATTCAAAAATTGGCATTTTTAAAAAAGCAAAATTCTTTGGAAACTTAAAATAACCCATAATTCTTTCAAAATAAGTTCAATTGCAAGTTTATTTAAAAACAAAAATTTCTGGCATTTGAATATATATAAATCACTTTACCGAAGTCGATTTGAATCAATATTTTAGAAAATATGGCCAAAAATGTGAAAAAATTAAAAATATTGGCATTTTTAAAAACCAAAATTCTTTGGAAACTTTAATAACCCATAACTCTTTCAAAAAAGGTTCAACTGCAACTTAATTTGGAAATTAATTTTCTGGCATGTCAATATATATAAATAACTTTACCGAAGTCGATTTGAATCAATATTTTAGAAAATATGGCCTAAAAGGTGAAAAAATTATAAAATTTGGCATTTTAAAAAAGCAAAATTCTTTGAAACTTTAATAACCCATAACTTTCAAAATAGGTTCAATTGCAACTTAATTTGGAAAGTAATTTTCTGGCATCTGAATATATATAAATCACTTTACCGAAGTCGATTTGAATCAATATTTTAGATATATAAAATTATAAAAATTGGCATTTTTAAAAAAGCAAAATTCTTTGGAAACCTTAATAACCCATAACTCTTTCAAAAAAGGTTCAACTGCAACTTTATTTGAAAAGTAAATTTCTGGCATCTCATTATATATAAATCACTCCACCGAAGTCGATTTGAATCAATATTTTAGAAAATATGGCCAAAAATGTGAAAAAATTAAAAAATATGGTCATTTTTAAAAAAGCTAAATTCTTTGGAAACTTTAATAACCCATAACTCTTTCAACTTTATTTGTAAAAGTACATTTCTGGCATCTGAATATATATAAATCACTTTACCGAAGTCGATTTGAATCAATATTTTAGAAAATATGGCCAAAATGTGAAAAAATTAAAAATATTGGCATTTTAAAAAAGTTAAATTCTTTGAAAACTTTAATAACCCATAACTCTTTCAAAAAAGGTTCAATTGCAACTCTATTTGTAAAAGTACATTTCTGGCATCTGAATATATATAAATCACCTTACCGAAGTCGATTTGAATCAATATTTTAGAAAATATGGCCAAAAAGGTGAAAAAATTAAAAAAATTAGCATTTTTAAAAAAGCAAAATTCTTTGGAAACTTTAATAACCCCAATCTTTCAAAAAGGTTCACTTTGAAACTTAATTTGGAAAGTAATTTTCTGGCATCTCAATATATATAAATCACTTTACCGAAGTTGATTTGAATCAATATTTTAGAAAATATGGCCTAAAAGGTGAAAAAATTATAAAAATTGGCATTTTAAAAAAGCAAAATTCTTTGGAAACTTTAATAACCCATAACTCTTTCAAAAAAGGTTCAGTTGCAACTTTATTTGTAAAAGTACATTTCTGGCATCTGAATATATATAAATCACTTTACCGAAGTCGATTTGAATCAATATTTTAGAAAATATGGCCAAAAGGTGAAAAAATTATAAAAATTGGCATTTTTAAAAAAGCTAAATTCTTTGGAAACTTAAAATAACCCATAACTCTTTCAAAAAAGGTTCAACTGCAACTTTATTTGGAAAGTAAATTTCTGGCATCTCATTATATATAAATCACTCTACCGAAGTCGATTTGAATCAATATTTTAAATATGGCCTAAAAAGCAAAATTCTTTAGAAACTTTAATAACCATAACTCTTTCAAAAAGGTGAAAAAATTAAAAAAATTGGCATTTTAAAAAAAGCAAAATTCTTTGGAAACTTTAATAACCCATAACTCTTTCAAAAAAGGTTCAATTGCAACTTTATTTGTAAAAGTACATTTCTGGCATCTGAATACATATAAATCACTTTACCGAAGTCGATTTGAATCAATATTTTAGAAAATATGGCCAAAAATGTGAAAAAATTAAAAATATTGGCATTTTTAAAAAAGCTAAATTCTTTGAAAACTTTAATAACCCATAACTCTTTCAAAAAAGGTTCAATTGCAACTTTATTTGTAAAAGTACATTTCTGGCATCTGAATATGTATAAATCACTTTACCGAAGTCCATTTGAATCAATATTTTAGAAAATATGGCCAAGAAGGTGAAAAAATTAAAAAAAATTAGCATTTTTAAAAAAGAAAAATCCTTTGAAAACTTTAATAACCTATAACTCTTTCAAAATAGGTTCACTTGCAACTTTATTTGTAAAAGTACATTTCTGGCATCTGAATATATATAAATCCCTTTACCGAAGTCGATTTGAATCAATATTTTAGAAAATATGGCCAAAAAGGTGAAAAAATTAAAAATATTGGCATTTTTAAAAAGCTAAATTCTTTGGAAACTTTAATAACCCATAACTCTTTCAAAAAGGTTCAATTGCAACTTTATTTGTAAAAGTACATTTCTGGCATCTCAATATATATAAATCACTTTACCGAAGTCGATTTGAATCAATATTTTAGAAAATATGGCCTAAAAGGTGAAAAAATTATAAAAATTGGCATTTTTAAAAAAGCAAAATTCTTTGGAAACTTTAATAACCCATAACTCTTTCAAAATAGGTTCAATTGCAACTTTATTTAAAAAATACATTTCTGCATCTGAATATATAAAAATCACTTAACCGAAGTCGATTTGAATCAATATTTTAGAAAATATGGCCTAAAAGGTGAAAAATTAAAAAATTAGACTTTTAAAAAGAAAAATCCTTAAGAAACTTTAATAGCCAATAACTCTTTCAAAAAAGGTTCAATTGCAACTTTATTTGTAAAAGTACATTTCTGGCATCTGAATATATATAAATCACCTTACCGAAGTCGATTTGAATCAATATTTTAGAAAATATGGCCAAAAATGTGAAAAAATTAAAAAATATTGGCATTTTAAAAAAGCAAAATTCTTTGGAAACTTTAATAACCCATAACTCTTTCAAAAAAGGTTCAATTGCAACTTTATTTGTAAAAGTACATTTCTGGCATCTCAATATATATAAATCACTTTACCGAAGTCGATTTGAATCAATATTTTAGAAAATATGGCCTAAAAGGTGAAAAAATTAAAAAATTAGACTTTTTAAAAAGAAAAAATCCTTAAGAAACTTTAATAGCCAATAACTCTTTCAAAAAGGTTCAATTGCAACTTTATTTGTAAAAGTACATTTCTGGCATCTGAATATGTATAAATCACTTTACCGAAGTCCATTTGAATCAATATTTTAGAAAATATGGCCAAGAAGGTGAAAAAATTAAAAAAAATTAGCATTTTTAAAAAGAAAAATCCTTTGAAAACTTTAATAACCTATAACTCTTTCAAAATAGGTTCACTTGCAACTTTATTTGTAAAAGTACATTTCTGGCATCTGAATATATATAAATCACTTTACCGAAGTCGATTTGAATCACTATTTTAGAAAATATGGCCTAAAAGGTGAAAAAATTATAAAAATTGGCATTTTTAAAAAAGCAAAATTCTTTGGAAACTTTAATAACCCATAACTCTTTCAAAAAAGGTTCAGTTGCAACTTTATTTGTAAAAGTACATTTCTGGCATCTGAATATATATAAATCACTTTACCGAAGTCGATTTGAATCAATATTTTAGAAAATATGGCCAAAAGGTGAAAAAATTATAAAATATTGGCATTTTAAAAAGCTAAATTCTTTGGAAACTTAAAATAACCCATAACTCTTTCAAAAAAGGTTCAACTGCAACTTTATTTGGAAAGTAAATTTCTGGCATCTCATTATATATAAATCACTCTACCGAAGTCGATTTGAATCAATATTTTAGAAAATATGGCCTAAAAAAGCAAAATTCTTTAGAAACTTTAATAACCCATAACTCTTTCAAAAAAGGTGAAAAAATTAAAAAAATTGGCATTTTAAAAAAAGCAAAATTCTTTGGAAACTTTAATAACCCATAACTCTTTCAAAAAGGTTCAATTGCAACTTTATTTGTAAAAGTACATTTCTGGCATCTGAATACATATAAATCACTTTACCGAAGTCGATTTGAATCAATATTTTAGAAAATATGGCCAAAATGTGAAAAATTAAAAATATTGGCATTTTTAAAAAGCTAAATTCTTTGAAAACTTTAATAACCCATAACTCTTTCAAAAAAGGTTCAATTGCAACTTTATTTGTAAAAGTACATTTCTGGCATCTGAATATGTATAAATCACTTTACCGAAGTCCATTTGAATCAATATTTTAGAAAATATGGCCAAGAAGGTGAAAAAATTAAAAAAAATTAGCATTTTTAAAAAAGAAAAATCCTTTGAAAACTTTAATAACCTATAACTCTTTCAAAATAGGTTCACTTGCAACTTTATTTGTAAAAGTACATTTCTGGCATCTGAATATATATAAATCACTTTACCGAAGTCGATTTGAATCAATATTTTAGAAAATATGGCCAAAAAGGTGAAAAAATTAAAAATATTGGCATTTTTAAAAAAGCTAAATTCTTTGGAAACTTTAATAACCCATAACTCTTTCAAGAAAGGTTCAATTGCAACTTTATTTGTAAAAGTACATTTCTGGCATCTCAATATATATAAATCACTTTACCGAAGTCGATTTGAATCAATATTTTAGAAAATATGGCCAAAAGGTGAAAAATTATAAAAATTGGCATTTTTAAAAAAGCAAAATTCTTTGGAAACTTTAATAACCCATAACTCTTTCAAAATAGGTTCAATTGCAACTTTATTTAAAAAAATACATTTCTGGCATCTGAATATATAAAAATCACTTAACCGAAGTCGATTTGAATCAATATTTTAGAAAATATGGCCTAAAAGGTGAAAAAATTAAAAAAATTAGACTTTTTAAAAAGAAAAATCCTTAAGAAACTTTAATAGCCAATAACTCTTTCAAAAAAGGTTCAATTGCAACTTTATTTGTAAAAGTACATTTCTGGCATCTGAATATATATAAATCACCTTACCGAAGTCGATTTGAATCAATATTTTAGAAAATATGGCCAAAAATGTGAAAAAATTAAAAATATTGGCATTTTTAAAAAAGCAAAATTCTTTGGAAACTTTAATAACCCATAACTCTTTCAAAAAAGGTTCAATTGCAACTTTATTTGTAAAAAGTACATTTCTGGCATCTCAATATATATAAATCACTTTACCAGAAGTCGATTTGAATCAATATTTTAGAAAAATATGGCCTAAAAGGTGAAAAAATTAAAAAATTGGACTTTTTAAAAGAAAATCCTTAAGAAACTTTAATAACCCATAACTCTTTCAAAAAAGGTTCAATTGCAACTTTATTTGTAAAAGTACATTTCTGGCATCTGAATATGTATAAATCACTTTACCGAAGTCCATTTGAATCAATATTTTAGAAAATATGGCCAAGAAGGTGAAAAAATTAAAAAAAAATTAGCATTTTTAAAAAAGAAAAATCCTTTGAAAACTTTAATAACCTATAACTCTTTCAAAATAGGTTCACTTGCAACTTTATTTGTAAAAGTACATTTCTGGCATCTGAATATATATAAATCACTTTACCGAAGTCGATTTGAATCACTATTTTAGAAAATATGGCCTAAAAGGTGAAAAAATTATAAAAATTGGCATTTTTAAAAAAGCAAATTTCTTTGGAAACTTTAATAACCCATAACTCTTTCAAAAAAGGTTCAATTGCAACTTTATTTGTAAAAGTACATTTCTGGCATCTCAATATATATAAATCACTTTACCGAAGTCGATTTGAATCAATATTTTAGAAAATATGGCCTAAAAGGTGAAAAAATTATAAAAATTGGCATTTTAAAAAAGCAAAATTCTTTGGAAACTTTAATAACCCATAACTCTTTCAAAATAGGTTCAATTGCAACTTTATTTGTAAAAGTACATTTCTGGCATCTGAATATATATAAATCACCTTACCGAAGTCGATTTGAATCAATATTTTAGATAATATGGCCAAAAATGTGAAAAAATTAAAAATATTGGCATTTTTAAAAAAGCAAAATTCTTTGGAAACTTTAATAACCCATAACTCTTTCAAAAAAGGTTCAATTGCAACTTTATTTGTAAAAGTACATTTCTGGCATCTCAATATATATAAATCACTTTACCGAAGTCGATTTGAATCAATATTTTAGAAAATATGGCCTAAAAGGTGAAAAAATTATAAAATTGGCATTTTAAAAAAGCAAAATTCTTTGGAAACTTTAATAACCCATAACTCTTTCAAAATAGGTTCAATTGCAACTTTATTTAAAAAAATACATTTCTGTCATCTCAATATATATAAATCACTTTACCGAAGTTGATTTGAATCAATATTTTAGAAAATATGGCCTAAAAGGTGAAAAAATTATAAAAATTGGCATTTTTAAAAAAGCAAAATTCTTTGGAAACTTTAATAGCCAATAACTCTTTCAAAAAAGGTTCAACTGCAACTTTATTTGGAAAGTAAATTTCTGGCATCTCATTATATATAAATCACTTTACCAAGTCGATTTGAATCAATATTTTAGAAAATATGGCCTCAAAAAGCAAAATTCTTTAGAAACTTTAATAACCCATAACTCTTTCAAAAAAGGTGAAAAAATTAAAAAAATTGGCATTTTTAAAAAAGCAAAATTCTTTGGAAACTTTAATAACCCATAACTTTCAAAATATTTTCAATTGCAACTTAATTTGGAAAGTAATTTTCTGGCATCTGAATATATATAAATCACTTTACCGAAGTCGATTTGAATCAATATTTTAGATATAAAAATTATAAAAATTGGCATTTTTAAAAAAAAAGCAAAATTCTTTTGGAAACCTTAATAACCCATAACTCTTTCAAAAAACGTTCAACTGCAACTTTATTTGAAAAGTAAATTTCTGGCATCTCATTATATATAAATCACTCCACCGAAGTCGATTTGAATCAATATTTTAGAAAATATGGCCAAAAATGTGAAAAAATTAAAAAATATGGTCATTTTTAAAAAAGCTAAATTCTTTGGAAACTTTAATAACCCATAACTCTTTCAACTTTATTTGTAAAAGTTCATTTCTGGCATCTGAATATATATAAATCACTTTACCGAAGTCGATTTGAATCAATATTTTAGAAAATATGGCCAAAAATGTGAAAAAATTAAAAAATATTGGCATTTTTAAAAAAGCAAAATTCTTTGAAAACTTTAATAACCCATAACTCTTTCAAAAAGGTTCAATTGCAACTTTATTTGTAAAAGTACATTTCTGGCATCTGAATATATATAAATCACTTAACCGAAGTCGATTTGAATCAATATTTTAGAAAATATGGCCAAAAAGGTGAAAAAATTAAAAAAATTGGCATTTTTAAAAGCAAAATTCTTTGGAAACTTTAATAACCCCAATCTTTCAAAAGGTTCACTTGAAACTTAATTTGGAAAGTAATTTTCTGGCATCTCAATATATATAAATCACTTTACCGAAGTCGATTTGAATCAATATTTTAGAAAATATGGCCAAAATGTGAAAAAATTAAAAATATTGGCATTTTTAAAAATGCTATCTTTGAAACTTTAATAACCCATAACTCTTTCAAAAAAGGTTCAATTGCAACTTTATTTGTAAAAGTACATTTCTGGCATCTGAATATATATAAATCACCTTACCGAAGTCGATTTGAATCAATATTTTAGAAAATATGGCCAAAAAGGTGAAAAAATTAAAAAAATTGGCATTTTAAAAAAAAAAATTCTTTGGAAACTTTAATAACCCTAATCTTTCAAAAGGTTCAACTGAAACTTAATTTGGAAAGTAATTTTCTGGCATCTCAATATATATAAATCACTTTACCGAAGTTGATTTGAATCAATATTTTAGAAAATATGGCCTAAAGGTGAAAAAATTATAAAAATTGGCATTTTTAAAAAGCAAAATTCTTTGAAACTTTAATAACCCATAACTCTTTCAAAAAAAGTTCAACTACAACTTTATTTAGAAAGTAAATTTCTGGCATCTCATTATATATAAATCACTCTACCGAAGTCGATTTGAATCAATATTTTAGAAAATATGGCTAAAAATGTGAAAAATTAAAAAAATTGGCATTTTAAAAAGCAAAATTCTTTGGAAACTTTAATAACCCTAATCTTTCAAAAAGGTTCACTTGAAACTTAATTTGGAAAGTAATTTTCAGGCATCTCAATATATATAAATCACTTTACCGAAGTTGATTTGGAAAAAAGCTAAATTCTTTGAAAACTTTAATAACCCATAACTCTTTCAAAAAAAGGTTCAATTGCAACTTTATTTGTAAAAGTACATTTCTGGCATCTGAATATATAAATCACCTTACCGAAGTCGATTTGAATCAATATTTTAGAAAATATGGCCAAAAGGGTGAAAAAATTAAAAAAAATTGGCATTTTTAAAAAGCTAAATTCTTTGGAAACTTAAAATAACCCACAACTCTTTCGAAAAGGTTCAATGCAACTTAATTTGAAAGTAAATTTCTGGCATCTCAATATATATAAATCACTTTACCGAAGTCGATTTGAATCGGTATTTTAGAAAAAATGGCCTAAAAGGTGAAAAAATTATAAAAATTGGCATTTTAAAAAAGCAAATTTCTTTGGAAACTTTAATAACCCATAACTCTTTCAAAATAGGTTCAATTGCAACTTTATTTAAAAAAATTAATTTCTGGAATCTGAATATGTATAAATCACTTTACAAGTCCATTTGAATCAATATTTTAGAAAATATGGCCAAGAAGGTGAAAAAATTAAAAAAAATTAGCATTTTTAAAAAAGAAAATCCTTTGAAAACTTTAATAACCTATAACTCTTTCAAAATAGGTTCACTTGCAACTTTATTTGTAAAAGTACATTTCTGGCATCTGAATATATATAAATCACTTTACCGAAGTCGATTTGAATCAATATTTTAGAAAATATGGCCAAAAAGGTGAAAAAAATTAAAAATATTGGCATTTTTAAAAAGCTAAATTCTTTGGAAACTTTAATAACCCATAACTCTTTCAAAAAGGTTCAATTGCAACTTTATTTGTAAAAGTACATTTCTGGCATCTCAATATATATAAATCACTTTACCGAAGTCGATTTGAATCAATATTTTAGAAAATATGGCAAAAAGGTGAAAAAATTATAAAAATTGGCATTTTAAAAAGCAAAATTCTTTGGAAACTTTAATAACCCATAACTCTTTCAAAATAGGTTCAATTGCAACTTTATTTAAAAATACATTTCTGGCATCTGAATATGTGAAAATCACTAACCGAAGTCGATTTGAATCAATATTTTAGAAAATATGGCCTAAAAGGTGAAAAAATTAAAAAAATTAGACTTTTAAAAAGAAAAATCCTTAAGAAACTTTAATAGCCAATAACTCTTTCAAAAAAGGTTCAATTGCAACTTTATTTAAAAAAATACATTTCTGGCATCTGAATATATATAAATCACTTTACCGAAGTCGATTTGAATCAATATTTTAGAAAATATGGCCTAAAAGGTGAAAAAATTATAAAAATTGGCATTTTTAAAAAAGCAAAATTCTTTGGAAACTTTAATAACCCATAACTCTTTCAAAATAGGTTCAATTGCAACTTTATTTAAAAAATACATTTCTGTCATCTCAATATATATAAATCACTTTACCGAAGTTGATTTGAATCAATATTTTAGAAAATATGGCCTAAAAGGTGAAAAAATTATAAAAATTGGCATTTTAAAAAAGCAAAAATTCTTTGGAAACTTTAATAGCCAATAACTCTTTCAAAAAGGTTCAACTGCAACTTTATTTGGAAAGTAAATTTCTGGCATCTATTATATATAAATCCACTCTACCGAAGTCGATTTGAATCAATATTTTAGAAAATATGGCCTCAAAAGACAAAATTCTTTAGAAACTTTAATAACCCATAACTCTTTCAAAAAGGTGAAAAATTAAAAAAATTGGCATTTTTAAAAGCAAAATTCTTTGGAAACTTTAATAACCCATAACTTTCAAAATATTTTCAATTGCAACTTAATTTGGAAAGTAATTTTCTGGCATCTGAATATATATAAAATCACTTTACCGAAGTCGATTTGAATCGATATTTTAGATATAAAAATTATAAAATTGGTATTTTAAAAAAGCAAAATTCTTTGGAAACCTTAATAACCCATAACTCTTTCAAAAAGGTTCAACTGCAACTTTATTTGAAAAGTAAATTTCTGGCATCTCATTATATATAAATCACTCCACCGAAGTCGATTTGAATCAATATTTTAGAAAATATGGCCAAAATGTGAAAAAATTAAAAAATATGGTCATTTTAAAAAGTAATTCTTTGGAAACTTTAATAACCCTGTAACTCGTTCAACTTTGTTGTAGAAGTACATTTCTGGCATCTGAATATCTATATAAATCAAAGTCGATTTGAATCAATATTTTAGAAAATATGGCCAAAATGGTAAAAAATTAAAAATATTGGCATTTTTAAAAGGAAAATTCTTTGAAAACTTAATAACCCATAACTCTTTCAAAAGGTTCAATTTTAAAGTTCTGGCATCTGGATATATATAAATCACCGAAGTCGATTTGAATCAATATTTTAGAAAATATGGCCAAAAGGTGAAAAAATTAAAAAATTGGCATTTTTAAAAAAGCAAAATTCTTTGGAAACTTTAATAACCCCAATCTTTCAAAAAAGGTTTAACTTGAAACTTAATTTGGAAAGTAATTTTCTGGCATCTCAATAATATATAAATCACTTTACCGAAGTCGATTTGAATCAATATTTTAGAAAATATGGCCAAAAATGTGAAAAAATTAAAAATATTGGCATTTTTAAAAATGCTAAATTCTTTGAAAACTTTAATAACCCATAACTCTTTCAAAAAAGGTTCAATTGCAACTTTATTTGTAAAAGTACATTTTTGGCATCTGAATATATATAAATCACCTTACCGAAGTCGATTTGAATCAATATTTTAGAAAATATGGCCAAAAGGTGAAAAAATTAAAAAATTTGGCATTTTTAAAAAGCAAAATTCTTTGGAAACTTTAATAACCCCAATCTTTCAAAAAAGGTTCACTTGAAACTTAATTTGGAAAGTAATTTTCTGGCATCTCAATATATATAAATCACTTTACCGAAGTTGATTTGAATCAATATTTTAGAAAATATGGCCTAAAAGGTGAAAAAATTATAAAAATTGGCATTTTTAAAAAAGCAAAATTCTTTGGAAACTTTAATAACCCATAACTCTTTCAAAAAAGGTTCAACTGCAACTTTATTTAGAAAGTAAATTTCTGGCATCTCATTATATATAAATCACTCTACCGAAGTCGATTTGAATCAATATTTTAGAAAACATGGCCAAAAATGTGAAAAAATTAAAAAAATTGGCATTTTTAAAAAAGCAAAATTCTTTGGAAACTTTAATAACCCCAATCTTTCAAAAAAGGTTCACTTAAAACTTAATTTGGAAAGTAATTTTCTGGCATCTCAATATATATAAATCACTTTACCGAAGTTGATTTGGAAAAAGCTAAATTCTTTGAAAACTTTAATAACCCATAACTCTTTCAAAAAAGGTTCAATTGCAACTTTATTTGTAAAAGTACATTTCTGGCATCTGAATATATATAAATCACCTTACCGAAGTCGATTTGAATCAATATTTTAGAAAATATGGCCAAAAAGGTGAAAAAATTAAAAAAAATTGGCATTTTTAAAAAAGCTAAATTCTTTGGAAACTTAAAATAACCCATAACTCTTTCGAAAAAGGTTCAACTGCAACTTAATTTGGAAAGTAAATTTCTGGCATCTCAATATATATAAATCACTTTACCGAAGTCGATTTGAATCAGTATTTTAGAAAAAATGGCCTAAAAAGGTGAAAAAATTATAAAAATTGGCATTTTTAAAAGCAAATTTCTTTGGAAACTTTAATAACCCATAACTCTTTCAAAATAGGTTCAATTGCAACTTTATTTAAAAAAATTAATTTCTGGAATCTGAATATGTATAAATCACTTTACCGAAGTCCATTTGAATCAATATTTTAGAAAATATGGCCAAGAAGGTGAAAAAATTAAAAAAATTAGCATTTTTAAAAAAGAAAAATCCTTTGGAATCTTTAATAACCCATAACTCTTTCAAAATAGGTTCACTTGCAACTTTATTTGTAAAAGTACATTTTTGGCATCTGAATATATATAAATCACTTTACCGAAGTCGATTTGAATCAATATTTTAGAAAATATGGCCAAAAGGTGAAAAAATTATAAAAATTGGCATTTTTAAAAAGAAAAATTCTTTGGAAACTTTAATAACCCATAACTCTTTCAAAAAGGTTCAATTGCAACTTAATTTGGAAAGTAATTTTCTGGCATCTCAATATATATAAATCACTCTACCGAAGTCGATTTGAATCAATATTTTAGAAAATATGGCCTAAAAGGTGAAAAAATTATAAAAATTGGCATTTTTAAAAATCTAAATTCTTTGGAAACTTAAAATAACCCATAACTCTTTCGAAAAAGGTTCAACTGCAACTTTATTTGGAAAGTAAATTTCTGGCATCTCATTATATATAAATCACTCTACCGAAGTCGATTTGAATCAATATTTTAGAAAATATGGCCTAAAAGGTGAAAAAATTATAAAAATTGGCTTTTTTAAAAAAGAAAAATTCTTTCGAAACTTGAATTACCCATAACTCTTTCAAAATAGGTTCAATTGCAACTTTATTTATAAAATTACATTTCTGGCATCTGAATATATATAAATCACTTTACCGAAGTCGATTAAAATCAATATTTTAGAAAATATGGCCTAAAAGGTGAAAAAGTTATAAAATAATTGGCATTTTAAAAAAACAAAATTCTTTTGGAAACTTTAATAACCATTAACTGTTTCAAAAAAGGTTTAACTGAAACTTCATTTGGAAAGTAAATTTCTGGCATCTCATTATATATAAATCACTCTACCGAAGTCGATTTGAATCAATATTTTAGAAAATATGGCCTAAAAACTCAAAAGGTGAAAAAATTATTAAAATTAGGCATTATTAAAAAAGCAAAATTCTTTGGAAACTTTAATAACCCATTATTCTTTCAAAATAACTTCAATTGCAAGTTTATTTAAAAACAAAAATTTCTGGCATTTGAATATATATAAATCACTTTACCGAAGTCGATTTGAATCAATATTTTAGAAAATATGGCCAAAAGGTGAAAAAATTCAAAATATTGGCATTTTTAAAAATGCAAAATTCTTTGAAAACTGTAATAACCCAAAACTCTTTCAAAATACGTTCAATTGCAACTTTATTTGTAAAGAACATTTCTGGCATCTGAATATATATAAATCACTTTACCGAAGTCGATTTGAATCAATATTTTAGAAAATATGGCCAAAAATGTGAAAAAATTAAAAATATTGGCATTTTTAAAAAAGCAAAATTCTTTGGAAACTTTAATAACCCATAACTCTTTCAAAAACGGTTCAATTTCAACTTTATTTGTAAAAAGTACATTTCTAGCATCTGAATATATATAAATCACTCTACCGAAGTCGATTTGAATCAATATTTTAGAAAATATGGCCTAAAAGGTGAGAAAATTAAAAAAATTGGCATTTTTAAAAATGCAAAATTCTTTGGAAACTTTAATAACCCATAACTCTTTCAAAAAGGTTTAACTGAAACTTCATTTGGAAAAGTACATTTCTGGCATATAAATATATATAAATCACTGTACCGAAGTCGATTTGAATCAAATATTTTAGAAAATATGGCCAAAAAGGTGAAAAAATAAAAAAAATTGGCGTTTTAAAAAAGCTAAATTCTTTGGAAGCTTAACTTTGGAAACCATAACTCTTTCAAAAGGTTCAACTGCAACTTTATTTGGAAAGTACATTTCTGGCATATAAATATATAAATCACTTTACCGAAGTCGATTTGAATCAATATTTTAAAAATATGGCCTAAAAGGTGAAAAAATTATTAAAATTGGCATTTTAAAAAAGCAAAATTCTTTGGAAACTTTAATAACCCATAACTCTTTCAAAATACGTTCAATTGCAACTTTATTTGTAAAAACAAAATTTCTGGCATCTGAATATATATAAATCCTTTACCGAAGTCGATTTGAATCAATATTTTAGAAAATATGGCCAAAAATGTGAAAAAATTCAAAAAATATTGGCATTTTAAAAAGCTAAATTCTTTGAAAACTTTAATAAACCATAACTCTTTCAAAAAGGTTCAATTGCATTTGTAAATAACTTTCATTTGATAAAAATCACTTACGATTTCAATCAATATTTATCTGAATATAAAAATAAAAAAGTCAAAATTCTTTAAACTCAATAACCCATAATTTTTCAAAAGGTTCAACCGAAAAAAAAAAAAAAAACACACCAAGTCGATTTGAATCAATATTTTAGATATAAAAATTTATAAAAATTGGCATTTTTAAAAGCAAAATTCTTAAAAATGAAACTTTGAAACTTTAATAACTCATAACTCTTTCAAAAAGGTTCAACTGCAACTTTATTTGAAAAGTAAATTTCTGGCATCTCATTATATATAAATCACTTTACCGAAGTCGGATTGAATCAATATTTTAGAAAATATGGCCAAAAATGTGAAAAATTAAAAATATTGGCATTTTAAAAGCAAAATTCTTTGGAAACTTTAATAACCCATAACTCTTTCAAAAAGGTTCAATTGCAACTTTATTTAAAAAGTAAATTTCTGGCATCTCATTATATATAAATCACTCTACCGAAGTCGATTTGAATCAATATTTTAGAAAATAAGGCCAAATTCTTTAAAACGTTAAAAATAACTCTTCAAAAAAAATAAAAAATGGCATTTTTAAAAAAGCAAAATTCTTTGGAAACTTTAATAACCCCATAACTTTTCAAAAAAGGTTCACTTGAAACTTAATTTGGAAAGTAATTTTCTAGCATCTCAATATATATAAATCACTTTACCGAAGTTGATTTGGAAAAAAAAATTTAAAAGCTAAATTCTTTGAAAACTTTAATAACCCATAACTCTTTCAAAAAAGGTTCAATTGCAACTTTATTTGTAAAAGTACATTTCTGGCATCTGAATATATATAAATCACCTTATACCGAAGTCGATTTGAATTAATATTTTAGAAAATATGGCCAAAAAGGTGAAAAAATTAAAAAAATTGGCATTTCTAAAAAGCTAAATTCTTTGGAAACTTAAAATAACCCATAACTCTTTCGAAAAGGTTCAACTGCAACTTAATTTGGAAAGTAAATTTCTAGCATCTCAATATATATAAATCACTTTACCGAAGTCGATTTGAATCAGTATTTTAGAAAAAATGGCCTAAAAGGTGAAAAAATTATAAAATTGGCATTTTTAAAAAAGCAAATTTCTTTGGAAACTTTAATAACCCATAACTCTTTCAAAATAGGTTCAATTGCAACTTTATTTAAAAAAATTAATTTCTGGAATCTGAATATGTATAAATCACTTTACCGAAGTCCATTTAAATCAATATCTTAGAAAATATGGCCAAGAAGGTGAAAAAAATTAAAAAAATTTGCATTTTTAAAAGGAAAAATCCTTTGGAAACTTTAATAACCCATAACTCTTTCAAAATAGGTTCACTTGCAACTTTATTTGTAAAAGTACATTTTTGGCATCTGAATATATATAAATCACTTTACCGAAGTCGATTTGAATCAATATTTTAGAAAATATGGCCAAAAAGGTGAAAAAATTATAAAAATTGGCATTTTTAAAAAAGCAAAATTCTTTGGAAACTTTAATAACCCATAACTCTTTAAAAAAAGGTTCAATTGCAACTTAATTTGGAAAGTAATTTTCTGGCATCTCAATATATATAAATCACTTTACCGAAGTCGATTTGAATCAATATTTTAGAAAATATGGCCTAAAAGGTGAAAAAATTATAAAAATTGGAATTTTAAAAAAGAAAAATTCTTTGGAAATCTTAATAACCCATACCTCTTTTAAAAAGGTTCAACTGCAACTTTATTTGGAAAGTAAATTTCTGGCATCTCATTATATATAGATCACTCTACCGAAGTCGATTTGAATCAATATTTTAGAAAATATGGCCTAAAAGGTGAAAAAATTATAAAAATTGGCATTTTTAAAAAAGAAAAATTCTTTCGAAACTTGAATTACCCATAACTCTTTCAAAATAGGTTCAATTGCAACTTTATTTATAAAATTACATTTCTGGCATCTGAATATATATAAATCACATTTTATGCCGAAGGTCGATTAAAATCAATATTTTAAAAAATATGGCCTAAAAGGTGAAAAAAGTTATAAAATTTCACTGGCATTTTTAAAAATTACAAAATTCTTAATGAAAAGAAACTTTTTTAATAACCATTAACTGTTTCAAAAAGGTTTAACTGAAACTTCATTTGGAAAGTACATTTCTGGCATATAAATATATATAAATCACTTTACCGAAGTCGATTTGAATCAATATTTTAGAAAATATGGCCTAAAAGGTGAAAAAATTATTAAAATTGGCATTTTAAAAAAGCAAAATTCTTTGGAAATTTTAATAACCCATTATTCTTTCAAAATAAGTTCAATTGCAAGTTTATTTAAAACAAAAATTTCTGGCATTTGAATATATATAAATCACTTTACCGAAGTCGATTTGAATCAATATTTTAGAAAATATGGCCAAAAGGTGAAAAAATTCAAAATATTGGCATTTTAAAAATGCAAAATTCTTTGAAAACTTTAATAACCCAAAACTCTTTCAAAATACGTTCAATTGCAACTTTATTTGTAAAGAACATTTCTGGCATCTGAATATATATAAATCACTTTACCGAAGTCGATTTGAATCAATATTTTAGAAAATATGGCCAAAAATGTGAAAAAGTTAAAATATTGGCATTTTAAAAAGCAAAATTCTTTGGAAACTTTAATAACCCATAACTCTTTCAAAAACAGTTCAATTGCAACTTTATTTGTAAAGTACATTTCTGGCATCTGAATATATATAAATCACTTTACCGAAATCGATTTCAATCAATATTTTAGAAAATATGGCCTAAAAGGTGAGAAAATTAAAAAAATTGGCATTTTTAAAAATGCAAAATTCTTTGAAAACTTTAATAACTCTTTCAAAAAAGGTTTAACTGAAACTTCATTTGGAAAGTACATTTCTGGCATATAAATATATATAAATCACTGTACCGAAGTCGATTTGAATCAATATTTTAGAAAATATGGCCAAAAGGGTGAAAAAATAAAAATATTCAAAAAAAAGGCGTTTTAAAACTCTTTAAAACAGTCAATTCTTTGGAAATCGATTTGAATCAATATTTTAGAAAATATGGCCTAAAAGGTGAGAAAATTAAAAAAATTGGCATTTTTAAAAATGCAAAATTCTTTGAAAACTTTAATAACTCTTTCAAAAAAGGTTTAACTGAAACTTTATTTGTAAAGAACATTTCTGGCATCTGAATATATATAAATCACTTTACCGAAGTCGATTTGAATCAATATTTTAGAAAATATGGCCAAAAATGTGAAAAAATTAAAAATATTGGCATTTTAAAAAAAACAAAATTCTTTGGAAACTTTAATAAACCATAACTCTTTCAAAAAAGGTTCAATTGCAACTTTATTTGTAAAAGTACATTTCTGGCATCTGAATATATATAAATCACTTTACCGAAGTCGATTTGAATCAATATTTTAGATATAAAAATTTATAAAAATTGGCATTTTTAATAAACCAAAATTCTTTGGAAACCTTAATAACCCATAACTCTTTCAAAAAAGGTTCAACTGCAACTTTATTTGAAAAGTAAATTTCTGGCATCTCATTATATATAAATCACTTCACCGAAGTCGATTTGAATCAATATTTTAGAAAATATGGCCAAAAATGTGAAAAAATTAAAAATATTGGCATTTTTAAAAAAGCTAAATTCTTTGGAAACTTTAATAAACCATAACTCTTTCAAAAAGGTTCAATTGCAACTTTATTTGTAAAAAGTACATTTCTGGCATCTGAATATATATATAAATCACTTTACCGAAGTCGATTTGAATCAATATTTTAGAAAATATGGCCAAAAATGTGAAAAAATTCAAAATATTGGCATTTTTAAAAAAGCTAAATTCTTTGGAAACTTTAATAACCCATAACTCTTTCAAAAAGGTTCAATTGCAACTTTATTTGGAAAGTAAATTTCTGGCATCTCATTATATATAAATCACTCTACCGAAGTCGATTTGAATCAATATTTTAGAAAATATGGCCTAAAAGGTGAAAACATTATAAAAATTGGCATTTTTAAAAAAGCAAAATTCTTTGGAAACTTTAATAACCCATAACTCTTTCAAAAAGGTTCAACTGCAACTTATTTTGGAAAGTAAATTTCTGGCATATCAATATATATAAATCACTTTACCGAAGTCGATTTGAATCAATATTTTAGAAAATATGGCCTAAAAGGTGAAAAAATTATAAAAATTGGCATTTTTAAAAAGCAAAATTCTTTGGAAACTTTAATAACCCATAACTCTTTCAAAATAGGTTCAATTGCAACTTTATTTAAAAAAATACATTTCTAGCATCTGAATATATATAAATCACTTTACCGAAGTCGATTTGAATCAATATTTTAGAAAATATGGCCAAAAATGTGAAAAAATTCAAAATATTGGCATTTTTAAAAAAGCTAAATTCTTTGGAAACTTTAATAACCCATAACTCATTCAAAAAAGGTTCAATTGCAACTTTATTTGTAAAAGTACATTTCTGGCATCTGAATATATATAAATCACTTTACCGAAGTCGATTTGAATCAATATTTTAGATATAAAAAATTATAAAAATTGGCATTTTTAAAAAAGCAAAATTCTTTGGAAACCTTAATAACCCATAACTCTTTCAAAAAAGGTTCAACTGCAACTTTATTTGAAAAGTAAATTTCTGGCATCTCAATATATATAAATCACTTCACCGAAGTCGATTTGAATCAATATTTTAGAAAATATGGCCAAAAATGTGAAAAGTTAAAAATATTGGCATTTTTAAAAAAGCTAAATTCTTTGGAAACTTTAATAAACCATAACTCTTTCAAAAAAGGTTCAATTGCAACTTTATTTGTAAAAGTACATTTCTGGCATCTGAATATATATAAATCACTTTACCGAAGTCGATTTGAATCAATATTTTAGAAAATATGGCCAAAAATCTGAAAAAATTCAAAATATTGGCATTTTTAAAAAAGCTAAATTCTTTGGAAACTTTAATAACCCATAACTATTTCAAAAAAGGTTCAACTGCAACTTTATTTGGAAAGTAAATTTCTGGCATCTCATTATATATAAATCACTCTACCGAAGTCGATTTGAATCAATATTTTAGAAAATATGGCCTAAAAATGAAAAAATTATAAAAATTGGCATTTTTAAAAAAGCAAAATTCTTTGGAAACTTTAATAACCCATATCTCTTTCAAAAAAAGGTTCAACTGCAACTTTTTTAAAAAATACATTTCTGGCATCTGAATATATAAAAATCACTTTACCGAAGTCGATTTGAATCAATATTTTAGAAAATATGGCCAAGAAGGTGAAAAAATTAAAAAAATTGGCATTTTTAAAAAAGAAAAATCCTTTGGAAACTTTAATAACCCATAACTCTTTCAAAAAAGGTTCACTTGCAACTTATTTTGGAAAGTAAATTTCTGGCATATCAATATATATAAATCACTTTACCGAAGTCGATTTGAATCAATATTTTAGAAAATATGGCCAAAAAGGTGAAAAAATTAAAAATATTGGCATTTTTAAAAAAGCTAAATTCTTTGGAAACTTTAATAACCCATAACTCTTTCAAAAAAGGTTCAATTGCAACTTTATTTGTAAAAGTACATTTCTAGCATCTGAATATATATAAATCACTTTACCGAAGTCGATTTGAATCAATATTTTAGAAAATATGGCCAAAAAGGTGAAAAAATTAAAAAAATTGGCATTTTTAAAAAAGCTAAATTCTTTGGAAACTTAAAATAACCCATAACTCTTTCGAAAAAGGTTCAACTGCAACTTAATTTGGAAAGTAAATTTCTGGCATCTCAATATATATAAATCACTTTACCGAAGTCGATTTGAATCAGTATTTTAGAAAATATGGCCTAAAAGGTGAAAAAATTATAAAAATTGGCATTTTTAAAAAAGCAAATTTCTTTGGAAACTTTAATAACCTCTTTCAAAATAGGTTCAATTGCAACTTTATTTAAAAAAATTAATATCTGGCATCTGAATATGTATAAATCACTTTACCGAAGTTGATTTGAATCAATATTTTAGAAAATATGGCCTAAAAGGTGAAAAAATTATAAAAATTAGCATTTTTAAAAAAGCAAAATTCTTTGAAAACTTTAATAACCCATAACGTTTTCAAAATACGTTCAATTGCAACTTTATTTGTAAAAGTACATTTCTGGCATCTGAATATATATAAATCACTTTACCGAAGTCGATTTGAATCAATATTTTAGAAAATATGGCCAAAAATGTGAAAAAATTAAAAAAATTGGCATTTTTAAAAAAGCTAAATTCTTTGGAAACTTTATCCTTTGGAAACTTTAATAACCCATAACTCTTTCAAAAAAGTTTCCCCGCAACTTATTTTGGAAAGTAAATTTCTGGCATATCAATATATATAAATCACTTTACCGAAGTCGATTTGAATCAATATTTTAGAAAATATGGCCAAAAGGTGAAAAAATTAAAAATATTGGCATTTTAAAAAAGCTAAATTCTTTGGAAACTTTAATAACCCATAACTCTTTCAAAAAGGTTCAATTGCAACTTTATTTGTAAAAGTACATTTCTAGCATCTGAATATATATAAATCACTTTACCGAAGTCGATTTGAATCAATATTTTAGAAAATATGGCCAAAAAGTGAAAAAATTAAAAAAATTGGCATTTTAAAAAAGCTAAATTCTTTGGAAACTTAAATAACCCATAACTCTTTCGAAAAAGGTTCAACTGCAACTTAATTTGGAAAGTAAATTTCTGGCATCTCAATATATATAAATCACTTTACCGAAGTCGATTTGAATCAGTATTTTAGAAAATATGGCCTAAAAGGTGAAAAAAATTATAAAAATTGGCATTTTTAAAAAAGCAAATTTCTTTGGAAACTTTAATAACCTCTTTCAAAATAGGTTCAATTGCAACTTTATTTAAAAAAATTAATATCTGGCATCTGAATATGTATAAATCACTTTACCGAAGTTGATTTGAATCAATATTTTAGAAAATATGGCCTAAAAATGAAAAAAATTATAAAAATTAGCATTTTTAAAAAGCAAAATTCTTTGAAAACTTTAATAACCCATAACGTTTTCAAAATACGTTCAATTGCAACTTTATTTGTAAAAGTACATTTCTGGCATCTGAATATATATAAATCACTTTACCGAAGTCGATTTGAATCAATATTTTAGAAAATATGGCCAAAAATGTGAAAAAATTAAAAAAATTGGCATTTTTAAAAAAGCTAAATTCTTTGGAAACTTAAAATAACCCATAACTCTTTCGAAAAAGGTTCAACTGCAACTTAATTTGGAAAGTAAATTTCTGGCATCTCAATATATATAAATCACTTTACCGAAGTCGATTTGAATCAGTATTTTAGAAAATATGGCCTAAAAGGTGAAAAAAAATTATAAAAATTGGCATTTTTAAAAAAAAAATTTCTTTGGAAACTTTAATAACCCATAACTCTTTCAAAATAGGTTCAATTGCAACTTTATTTAAAAAAATTAATATCTGGCATCTGAATATGTATAAATCACTTTACCGAAGTTGATTTGAATCAATATTTTAGAAAATATGGCCTAAAAGGTGAAAAAATTATAAAAATTAGCATTTTTAAAAAGCAAAATTCTTTGAAAACTTTAATAACCCATAACGTTTTCAAAATACGTTCAATTGCAACTTTATTTGTAAAGAACATTTCTGGCATATGAATATATATAAATCACTTTACCGAAGTCGATTTGAATCAATATTTTAGAAAATATGGCCAAAAATGTGAAAAAATTAAAAATATTGGCATTTTTAAAAAAGCTAAATTCTTTGGAAACTTTAATAAACCATAACTCTTTCAAAAAGGTTCAATTGCAACTTTATTTGTAAAAGTACATTTCTGGCATCTGAATATATATAAATCACTTTACCGAAGTCGATTTGAATCAATATTTTAGATATAAAAATTTATAAAAATTGGCATTTTAAAAAGCAAAATTCTTTGAAAACCTTAATAACCCATAACTCTTTCAAAAAGGTTCAACTGCAACTTTATTTGAAAAGTAAATTTCTGGCATCTCATTATATATAAATCACTTCACCGAAGTCGATTTGAATCAATATTTTAGAAAATATGGCCAAAAATGTGAAAAAATTAAAAATATTGGCATTTTAAAAAAGCTAAATTCTTTGGAAACTTTAGTAAACCATAACTCTTTCAAAAAAGGTTCAATTGCAACTTTATTTGTAAAAGTACATTTCTGGCATCTGAATATATATAAATCACTTTACCGAAGTCGATTTGAATCAATATTTTAGAAAATATGGCCAAAAATCTGAAAAATTCAAAATATTGGCATTTTTAAAAAAGCTAAATTCTTTGGAAACTTTAATAACCCATAACTATTTCAAAAAAGGTTCAACTGCAACTTTATTTGGAAAGTAAATTTCTGGCATCTCATTATATATAAATCACTCTACCGAAGTCGATTTGAATCAATATTTTAGAAAATATGGCCTAAAAGGTGAAAAAATTATAAAAATTGGCATTTTTAAAAAAGCAAAATTCTTTGGAAACTTTAATAACCCATATCTCTTTCAAAAAAGGTTCAACTGCAACTTTTTTTAAAAAAATACATTTCTGGCATCTGAATATATAAAAATCACTTTACCGAAGTCGATTTGAATCAATATTTTTAGAAAATATGGCCAAGAAGGTGAAAAAATTAAAAAAATTGGCATTTTTAAAAAAGAAAAATCCTTTGGAAACTTTAATAACCCATAACTCTTTCAAAAAAGGTTCACTTGCAACTTATTTTGGAAAGTAAATTTCTGGCATATCAATATATATAAATCACTTTACCGAAGTCGATTTGAATCAATATTTTAGAAAATATGGCCAAAAAGGTGAAAAAAATTAAAAATATTGGCATTTTTAAAAAAGCTAAATTCTTTGGAAACTTTAATAACCCATAACTCTTTCAAAAAAGGTTCAATTGCAACTTTATTTGTAAAAGTACATTTCTAGCATCTGAATATATATAAATCACTTTACCGAAGTCGATTTGAATCAATATTTTAGAAAATATGGCCAAAAAGGTGAAAAAATTAAAAAAATTGGCATTTTTAAAAAGCTAAATTCTTTGGAAACTTAAAATAACCCATAACTCTTTCGAAAAAGGTTCAACTGCAACTTAATTTGGAAAGTAAATTTCTGGCATCTCAATATATATAAATCACTTTACCGAAGTCGATTTGAATCAGTATTTTAGAAAATATGGCCTAAAAGGTGAAAAAATTATAAAAATTGGCATTTTTAAAAAAGCAAATTTCTTTGGAAACTTTAATAACCCATAACTCTTTCAAAAAAGGTTCAATTGCAACTTTATTTAAAAAAATTAATATCTGGCATCTGAATATGTATAAATCACTTTACCGAAGTTGATTTGAATCAATATTTTAGAAAATATGGCCTAAAAGGTGAAAAAATTATAAAAATTAGCATTTTTAAAAAAGCAAAATTCTTTGAAAACTTTAATAACCCATAACGTTTTCAAAATACGTTCAATTGCAACTTTATTTGTAAAGAACATTTCTGGCATATGAATATATATAAATCACTTTACCGAAGTCGATTTGAATCAATATTTTAGAAAATATGGCCAAAAATGTGAAAAAATTAAAAATATTGGCATTTTTAAAAAAGCTAAATTCTTTGGAAACTTTAATAAACCATAACTCTTTCAAAAAAGGTTCAATTGCAACTTTATTTGTAAAAGTACATTTCTGGCATCTGAATATATATAAATCACTTTACCGAAGTCGATTTGAATCAATATTTTAGATATAAAAATTTATAAAAATTGGCATTTTTAAAAAAGCAAAATTCTTTGGAAACCTTAATAACCCATAACTCTTTCAAAAAAGGTTCAACTGCAACTTTATTTGAAAAGTAAATTTCTGGCATCTCATTATATGTAAATCACTTCACCGAAGTCGATTTGAATCAATATTTTAGAAAATATGGCCAAAAATGTGAAAAAATTAAAAATATTGGCATTTTTAAAAAAGCTAAATTCTTTGGAAACTTTAATAAACCATAACTCTTTCAAAAAAGGTTCAATTGCAACTTTATTTGTAAAAGTACATTTCTGGCATCTGAATATATATAAATCACTTTACCGAAGTCGATTTGAATCAATATTTTAGAAAATATGGCCAAAAATCTGAAAAAATTCAAAATATTGGCATTTTTAAAAAAGCTAAATTCTTTGGAAACTTTAATAACCCATAACTATTTCAAAAAAGGTTCAACTGCAACTTTATTTGGAAAGTAAATTTCTGGCATCTCATTATATATAAATCACTCTACCGAAGTCGATTTGAATCAATATTTTAGAAAATATGGCCTAAAAGGTGAAAAAATTATAAAAATTGGCATTTTTAAAAAAGCAAAATTCTTTGGAAACTTTAATAACCCATATCTCTTTCAAAAAAGGTTCAACTGCAACTTTTTTTAAAAAAATACATTTCTGGCATCTGAATATATAAAAATCACTTTACCGAAGTCGATTTGAATCAATATTTTAGAAAATATGGCCAAGAAGGTGAAAAAATTAAAAAAATTGGCATTTTTAAAAAAGAAAAATCCTTTGGAAACTTTAATAACCCATAACTCTTTCAAAAAAGGTTCACTTGCAACTTAGTTTGGAAAGTAATTTTCTGGCATCTCAATATATATAAATCACTTTACCGAAGTTGATTTGAATCAATATTTTAGAAAATATGGCCTAAAAGGTGAAAAAATTATAAAAATTGGCATTTTAAAAAAGCAAAATTCTTTGGAAACTTTAATAACCCATAACTCTTTCAAAATAGGTTCAACTGCAACTTTATTTGGAAAGTAAATTTCTGGCATCTCATTATATATAAATCACTCTACCGAAGTCGATTTGAATCAATATTTTAGAAAATATGGCCTAAAATGTGAAAAAATTATAAAAATTGGCATTTTTAAAAAAGCAAAATTCTTTAGAAACTTTAATAACCCATAACTCTTTCAAAAAGGTGAAAAAATTAAAAAAATTGGCATTTTTAAAAAAGCAAAATTCTTTGGAAACTTTAATAACCCATAACTCTTTCAAAAAAGGTTCAATTGCAACTTTATTTGTAAAAGTACATTTCTGGCATCTGAATATATATAAATCACTCTACCGAAGTCGATTTGAATCAATATTTTAGAAAATATGGCCAAAAATGTGAAAAAATTAAAAATATTGGCATTTTTAAAAAAGCTAAATTCTTTGGAAACTTTAATAACCCATAACTCTTTCAAAAAAGGTTCAATTGCAACTTTATTTGTAAAAGTACATTTCTGGCATCTGAATATATATAAATCACTTTACCGAAGTCGATTTGAATCAATATATTAGAAAATATGGCCAAAAAGGTGAAAAAATTAAAAACATTGGCATTTTTAAAAAATTTAATTCTTTGGAAACTTAAAATAACCCATAACTCTTTCGAAAAAGGTTCAACTGCAACTTAATTTGGAAAGTAAATTTCTGGCATCTCAATATATATAAATCACTTTACCGAAGTCGATTTGAATTTTAGAAAATATGGCCTAAAAGGTGAAAAAATTATAAAAATTGGCATTTTTAAAAAAGCAAATTTCTTTGGAAACTTTAATAACCCATAACTCTTTCAAAATAGGTTCAATTGCAACTTTATTTAAAAAAATTAATTTCTGGCATCTGAATCACTTTACCGAAGTCCATTTGAATAAATATTTTAGAAAATATGGCCAAAAAGGTGAAAAAATTATAAAAATTCGCATTTTTAAAAAAGAAAAATTCTTTGGAAACTTTAATAACCCATAACTCTTTCAAAAAAGGTTCAATTGCAACTTAATTTGGAAAGTAATTTTCTGGCATCTCAATATATATAAATCACTCAACCGAAGTCGATTTGAATCAATATTTTAGAAAATATGGCCTAAAAGGTGAAAAAATTATAAAAATTGGCATTTTAAAAAAAAAAAAATTCTTTGGAAATCTTAATAACCCATAACTCTTTTAAAAAAGGTTCAACTGCTACTTTATTTGGAAAGTAAATTTCTGGCATCTCATTATATATAAATCACTCTACCGAAGTCGATTTGAATCAATATTTTAGAAAATATGGCCTAAAAGGTGAAAAAATTATAAAAATTGGCATTTTTAAAAAAGAAAAATTCTTTCGAAACTTGAATAACCCATAACTCTTTCAAAATAGGTTCAATTGCAACTTTATTTATAAAATTACATTTCTGGCATCTGAATATATATAAATCACTTTACCGAAGTCGATTAAAATCAATAATATCTCCTTTACCTTTCTGACGGGCAGACGTAAAGCTGGTCTTTTAAACGACCCGCAAAATAATCTGCAGTTTCTGTTCGAATCTTATTATAAAATTTCGTGAAAATGGTTGTCAAGAAGCCCAGGCCAAAGAAGAAGCCCGTGACCAAGAAGGTGGCTCCAGCCCCATTGGCTGTCAAGAAGCCCGTTGTCAAGAAAGTTGTCAACCAGCTCTTTGAGAAGCGTCCCAAGAACTTCGGCATCGGCCAGAACATCCAGCCTAAACGTGATTTATCGCGTTTCGTGCGTTGGCCAAAATACATTCGCATCCAGCGTCAGAAGGCTGTGCTGCAGAAGCGTCTGAAGGTGCCACCACCAATTCATCAGTTCAGCCAGACTCTGGACAAGACCACAGCCGTGAAGCTATTCAAGCTGCTGGAGAAATATCGTCCAGAATCCCCATTGGCCAAGAAGCAGCGTTTGAAGCGTATTGCCGAGGCCAAGGCCAAGGGCAAGGAAGTTGAGCCCAAGAAGAAGCCCAGCTTTGTTTCCGCCGGCACCAACACCGTCACCAAGCTCATCGAGCAGAAGAAAGCCCAGCTGGTGGTCATCGCTCACGATGTTGATCCCCTTGAGTTGGTCCTCTTCCTGCCCGCCTTGTGCCGCAAAATGGGCGTGCCCTACTGCATTGTGAAGGGCAAGGCTCGCCTGGGACATCTCGTCCGTCGCAAGACCTGCACCACTCTGGCCCTGACCAACATTGAGAACAACGATAAGGCCAACTTCGGCAAGGTGTTGGAGGCTGTCAAGACCAACTTCAATGAGCGCCATGAGGAGATCCGTCGCCACTGGGGCGGTGGTATCCTTGGCTCCAAGAGTTTGGCCCGCATCGCCAAGCTGGAGCGTGTCAAGGCCCGTGAATTGGCCCAGAAGCAGGGTTAAGCAGTCGTTGCAACAACAATTGTATGCCTAAAATATTATGGACATCGATTCAAGTTAAGAATTGAGTTGATCGCCCCCATGCTTAACAACTACAACAACAAATAAAATATTAAGTGTACAAATATTTTAGAAAATATGGCCTAAAAGGTGAAAAAGTTATAAAAATTGGCATTTTTAAAAAAGCAAAATGCTTTGGAAACTTTAATAACCCATAACTGTTTCAAAAAAGGTTTAACTGAAACTTCATTTGGAAAGTACATTTATGGCATATAAATATATATAAATCACTCTACCGAAGTCGATTTGAATCAATATTTTAGAAAATATGGCCAAAAAGGTGAAAAATAGAAAAAAATTGGCGTTTTTAAAATAGCAAAATTCTTTGGAAACTTTAATAACCCATAACTCCTTCAAAATAGGTTCAACTGCAACTTTATTTATAAAAATACATTTCTGGCATCTAAATATATATAAATCACTTTACCGAAGACGATTTGAATCAATATTTTAGAAAATATGGCCTAAAAGGTGAAAAAATTATGAAAATTGGCATTTTTAAAAAAGCTTAATTCTTTGGAAACTTTAATAACCCATAACTCTTTCAAAAACGGTTCAATTGCAACTTTATTTGTAAAAGTACTTTTTTGGCATCTGAATATATATAAATCACTTTACCGAAGTCGATTTGAATCAATATTTTAGAAAATATGGCCTAAAAGGTGAAAAAATTAAAAATATTGGCATTTTTAAAAAACTAAATTCATTGGAAACTTTAATAACCCATAACTATTTCAAAAAAGGTTCAACTGCAACTTTTTTTTGAAAGTAAATTTCTGGCATCTCATTATATATAAATCACTCTACCGAAGTCGATTTGAATCAATATTTTAGAAAATATGGCCTAAAAGGTGAAAAAATTATAAAAATTGGCATTTTTAAAAAAGCAAAATTCTTTGGAAACTTTAATAACCCATAACTCTTTCAAAATAGGTTCAATTGCAACTTTATTTAAAAAAATACATTTCTGGCATCTGAATATATAAAAATCACTTTACCGAGATCGATTTGAATCAATATTTTAGAAAATATGGCCAAGAAGGTGAAAAAATTAAAAAAATTAGAATTTTTAAAAAGAAAAATCCTTTGGAAACTTTAATAACCCATAACTCTTTCAAAAAAGGTTCACTTGCCACTTAATTTGGAAAGTAACTTTCTGGCATCTCAATATATATAAATCACTTTACCGAAGTTGATTTGACTCAATATTTTAGAAAATATGGCCTAAAAGGTGAAAAAATTAAAAATATTGGCATTTTTAAAAAACTAAATTCATTGGAAACTTTAATAACCCATAACTCTTTCAAAAAAGGTTCAACTGCAACTTTTTTGGAAAGTAAATTTCTGGCATCTCATTATATATAAATCACTCTACCGAAGTCGATTTGAATCAATATTTTAGAAAATATGGCCTAAAAGGTGAAAAAATTATAAAAAGTGGCATTTTTAAAAAAGCAAAATTCTTTGGAAACTTTAATAACCCATAACTCTTTCAAAAAAGGTTCAACTGCAACTTATTTTGGAAAGTAAATTTCTGGCATCTCAATATATATAAATCACTTTACCGAAGTCGATTTGAATCAATATTTTAGAAAATATGGCCTAAAAGGTGAAAAATTATAAAAATTGGCATTTTTAAAAAAGCAAAATTCTTTGGAAACTTTAATAACCCATAACTCTTTCAAAATAGGTTCAATTGCAACTTTATTTAAAAAAATACATTTCTGGCATCTGAATATATAAAAATCACTTTACCGAAGTCGATTTAAATCAATATTTTAGAAAATTTGCCCAAGAAGGTGAAAAAATTAAAAAAAATAGAATTTTTAAAAAGAAAAATCCTTTGGAAACTTTAATAACCCATAACTCTTTCAAAAAAGGTTCACTTGCCACTTAATTTGGAAAGTAACTTTCTGGCATCTCAATATATATAAATCACTTTACCGAAGTTGATTTGACTCAATATTTTAGAAAATATGGCCTAAAAGGTGAAAAAATTATAAAAATTGGCATTTTAAAAAAGCAAAATTCTTTGGAAACTTTAATAACCCATAACTCTTTCAAAAAGGTTCAATTGCAACTTTATTTGTAAAAGTACATTTCTGGCATCTGAATATATATAAATCACTTTACCGAAGTCGATTTGAATCAATATTTTAGAAAATATGGCCAAAAATGTGAAAAAACTAAAAATATTGGCATTTTTAAAAAAGCTAAATTCTTTGGAAACTTTAATAACCCATAACTCTATCAAAAAAGGTTCAATTGCAACTTTATTTGTAAAAGTAAATTTCTGGCATCTCAATATATATAAATCACTTTACCAAAGTCGATTTGAATCAATATTTTAGAAAATATGGCCTAAAAGGTGAAAAAAATATAAAAATTGGCATTTTTAAAAAAGCAAAATTCTTTGAAAACTTTAATAACCCATAACTCTTTCAAAATAGGTTCAATTGCAACTTTATTTAAAAAAATACATTTCTGGCATCTGAATATATAAAAATCACTTTACCGAAGTCGATTTAAATCAATATTTTAGAAAATTTGGCCAAGAAGGTGGAAAAATTAAAAAAATTAGAATTTTTAAAAAGAAAAATCCTTTGGAAACTTTAATAACCCATAACTCTTTCAAAAAAGGTTCACTTGCCACTTAATTTGGAAAGTAACTTTCTGGCATCTCAATATATATAAATCACTTTACCGAAGTTGATTTGACTCAATATTTTACAAAATATGGCCTAAAAGGTGAAAAAATTATAAAAATCGGCATTTTTAAAAAAGCAAAATTCTTTGGAAACTTTAATAACCCACAACTCTTTCAAAAAAGGTGCAATTGCAAGTTTATTTGTAAAAGTACATTTCTGGCATCTGAATATATATAAATCACTTTACCGAAGTCGATTTGAATCAATATTTTAGAAAATATGGCCAAAAGGTGAAAAAATTAAAAAAATTGGCATTTTTAAAAAAGCTAAATTCTTTGGAAACTTAAAATAAAAAGGTTCAACTGCAACTTAATTTGGAAAGTAAATTTCTGGCATCTCAATATATATAAATCACTTTACCGAAGTCGATTTGAATCAGTATTTTAGAAAATATGGCCCAAAAGATAAAAAAATTATAAAAATTGGCATTTTTAAAAAAGCAAATTTCTTTGGAAACTTTAATAACCCATAACTCTTTCAAAATAGGTTCAATGGCAACTTTATTTAAAAAAATTAATTTCTGGCATCTGAATATGTATAAATCACTTTACCGAAGTCCATTTGAATCAATATTTTAGAAAATATGGCCAAGAAGGTGAAAAAATTAAAAAAATTAGCATTTTTAAAAAAGAAAAATCTTTTGGAAACTTTAATAACCCATAACTCTTTCAAAAAAGGTTCAATTGCAACTTAATTTGGAAAGTAATATTCTGGCATCTCAATATATATAAATCACTCTACCGAAGTCGATTTGAATCAATATTTTAGAAAATATGGCCTAAAAGGTGAAAAAATTATTAAAATTGGCATTTTTAAAAAAGAAAAATTCTTTGGAAATCTTAATAACCCATAACTCTTTTAAAAAAGGTTCAACTGCAACTTTATTTGGAAAGTAAATTTCTGGCATCTCATTATATATAAATCACTCTACCGAAGTCGATTTGAATCAATATTTTAGAAAATATGGCCTAAAAGGTGAAAAAAATTATAAAAATTGGCATTTTTAAAAAGAAAAATTCTTTCGAAACTTGAATAACCCATAACTCTTTCAAAATAGGTTCAATTGCAACTTTATTTATAAAATTACATTTCTGGCACCTGAATATATATAAATCACTTTACCGAAGTCGATTAAAATCAATATTTTAGAAAATATGGCCTAAAAGGTGAAAAAGTTATTAAAATTGGCATTTTTAAAAAAGCAAAATTCTTTGGAAACTTTAATAACACATAACTGTTTCAAAAAGGTTTAACTGAAAACTTCATTTGGAAAGTAAATTTCTGGCATATAAATATATATAAATCACTCTACCGAAGTCGATTTGAATCAATATTTTAGAAAATATGGCCAAAAAGGTGAAAAATTGAAAAAAATTGGCGTTTTTAAAATAGCTAAATTCTTTGGAAACTTTAATAACCCATAACTCTTTCAAAAAAGGTTCAACTGCAACTTAATTTGGAAAGTACATTTTGGCATATAAATATATATAACTCACTTTACCGAAGTCGATTTGAATCAATATTTTAGAAAATATGGCCAAAATGTGAAAAATTAAAAATAGTGGCATTTTTAAAAAGCAAAAATTGTTTGGAAACTTTAATAACCCAATAACTCTTTCAAAAAAGGTTCAACTGCAACTTAATTTGGAAATTAATTTTCTGGCATGTCAATATATATAAATAACTTTACCGAAGTCGATTTGAATCAATATTTTAGAAAATATGGCCTAAAAGGTGAAAAAATTATAAAATTTGGCATTTTAAAAAAAGCAAAATTCTTTGGAAAGTTTAATAACCCATAACTTTCAAAATAGGTTCAATTGCAACTTAATTTGGAAAGTAATTTTCTGGCATCTGAATATATATAAATCATTTTACCGAAGTCGATTTGAATCAATATTTTAGATATAAAAAATTATAAAAATTGGCATTTTTAAAAATGCAAAATTCTTTGAAATCTTTAATAACCCAAAACTGTTTCAAAAATACGTTCAATTGCAACATTATTTGTAAAGAACATTTCTGGCATCTGAATATATATAAAGCACTTTACCGAAGTCGATTTGAATCAATATTTTAGAAAATATGGCCAAAAATGTGAAAAAATTAAAAATATTGGCATTTTAAAAAGCTAAATTCTTTGGAAACTTTAATAACCCATAACTCTTTCAAAAACAGTTCAATTGCAACTTTATTTGTAAAGTACATTTCTGGCATCTGAATATATATAAATCACTTTACCGAAATCGATTTGAATCAATATTTTAGAAAATATGGCCTAAAAGGTGAGAAAATTAAAAAAAATTGGCATTTTGAAAATGCACAATTCTTTGAAAACTTTAATAACCCATAACTCTTTCAAAATACGTTCAATTGCAACTTTATTTAAAAAAAGTACATTTCTGGCATCTGAATATATATAAATCACTTTACCGAAGTCGATTTGAATCAATATTATAGAAAATATGGCCAAAAAAGGTGAAAAAATTAAAAAAATTGGCATTTTTAAAAACGCAAAATTCTTTGGAAACTTTAATAACCCATAACTCTTTCAAAAGGTTCAATTGCAACTTTATTTGTAAAAGTACATTTCTGGCATCTGAATATATATAAATCACTTTACCGAAGTCGATTTGAATCAATATTTTAGAAAATATGGCCTAAAAGGTGAAAAAATTATAAAAATTGGCATTTTAAAAAGCAAAATTCTTTGGAAACTTTAATAACCCATAACTATTTCAAAAAAGGTTCAACTGCAACTTTTTTTGGAAAGTAAATTTCTGGCATCTCATTATATATAAATCACTCTACCGAAGTCGATTTGAATCAATATTTTAGAAAATATGGCCTAAAAGGTGAAAAAATTATAAAAATTGGCATTTTTAAAAAAGCAAAATTCTTTGGAAACTTTAATAACCCATAACTCTTTCAAAAAAGGTTCAACTGCAACTTATTTTGGAAAGTAAATTTCTGGCATCTCAATATATATAAATCACTTTTACCGAAGCCGATTTGAATCAATATTTTAGAAAATATGGCCTAAAAGGTGAAAAAATTATAAAAATTGGCATTTTTAAAAAAAGCAAAATTCTTTGGAAACTTTAATAACCCATAACTCTTTCAAAATAGGTTCAATTGCAACTTTATTTAAAAAAATACATTTCTGGCATCTGAATATATAAAAATCACTTTACCGAAGTCGATTTGAATCAATATTTTAGAAAATATGGCCAAGAAGGTGAAAAAATTAAAAAAATTAGAATTTTTAAAAAAAAAAAATCATTTAGAAACTTTAATAACCCATAACTCTTTCAAAAAGGTTCACTTGCAACTTAATTTGGAAAGTAATTTTCTGGCATCTCAATATATATAAATCACTTTACCGAAGTTGATTTGACTCAATATTTTAGAAAATATGGCCTAAAAGGTGAAAAAATTATAAAAATTGGCATTTTTAAAAAAGCAAAATTCTTTGGAAACTTTAATAACCCAAAACTCTTTCAAAAAGGTTCAATTGCAACTTCATTTGTAAAAGTACATTTCTGGCATCTGAATATATATTAATCACTTTACCGAAGTTGATTTTAATCAATATTTTAGAAAATATGGCCTAAAAGGTGAAAAAATTAAAAATATTGGCATTTTTTAAAAAGCTTAATTCTTTGGAAACTTTAATAACCCATAACTCTTTCAAAAAGGTTCAACTGCAACTTATTTTAAAAAGTAAATTTCTGGCATCTCAATGTATATAAATCACTCTACCGAAGTCGATTTGAATCAATATTTTAGAAAATATGGCCTAAAAGGTGAAAAAATTATAAAAAATTGGCATTTTTAAAAAAGCAAAATTCTTTGGAAACTTTAATAACCCATAACTCTTTCAAAATAGGTTCAATTGTAACTTTATTTAAAAAATACATTTCTGGCATCTGAATATATAAAAATCACTTTTACCGAAGTCGATTTAAATCAATATTTTAGAAAATTTGGCCAAGAAGGTGAAAAAATTAAAAAAATTAGAATTTTAAAAAGAAAAATACTTTGGAAACTTTATTAACCCATAACTCTTTCAAAATAGGTTCAATGGCAACTTTATTTAAAAAAATTAATTTCTGGCATCTGAATATGTATAAATCACTTTACCGAAGTCCATTTGAATCAATATTTTAGAAAATATGGCCTAAAAAGGTGAAAAATTTATAAAAAATTGGCATTTTTAAAAAGCTAAATTCTTTGGAAACTTTAATAACCCACAACTCTTTCAAAAAGGTTCACTTGCAACTTATTTTAAAAAGTAAATTTCTGGCATCTCAATGTATATAAATCACTCTACCAAAGTCGATTTGAATCAATATTTTAGAAAATATGGCCTAAAAGGTGAAAAATTTATAAAATTGGCATTTTTAAAAAGCTAAATTCTTTGGAAACTTTAATAACCCACAACTCTTTCAAAAAAGGTTCACTTGCAACTTAATTTGAAAAGTAACTTTCTGGCATCTCAATATATATAAATCACTTTATCGAAGTTGATTTGACTCAATATTTTAGAAAATATGGCCTAAAAGGTGAAAAAATTAAAAAAATTAGAATTTTTAAAAAGAAAAATACTTTGGAAACTTTAATAACCCATAACTCTTTCAAAAAAGGTTCACTTGCAACTTAATTTGGAAAGTAACTTTCTGGCATCTCAATATATATAAATCACTTTACCGAAGTTGATTTGACTCAATATTTTAGAAAATATGGCCTAAAAGGTGAAAAAGTATAAAAATTGGCATTTTAAAAAGCAAAATTCTTTGGAAACTTTAATAACCCATAACTCTTTCAAAAAAGGTTCAATTGCAACTTTATTTGTAAAAGTATATTTCTGGCATCTGAATATATATAAATCACTTTACCGAAGTCGATTTGAATCAATATTTTAGAAAATATGGCCAAAAAAGGTGAAAAATTAAAAAAATTGGCATTTTTAAAAAAGCTAAATTCTTTGGAAACTTAAAATAACCCATAACTCTTTCGAAAAAGGTTCAACTGCAACTTAATTTGGAAAGTAAATTTCTGGCATCTCAATATATATAAATCACTTTACCGAAGTCGATTTGAATCAGTATTTTAGAAAATATGGCCCAAAAGATAAAAAAATTATAAAAATTGGCATTTTTAAAAAAGCAAATTTCTTTGGAAACTTCAATAACCCATAACTCTTTCAAAATAGGTTCAATGGCAACTTTATTTAAAAAATTAATTTCTGGCATCTGAATATGTATAAATCACTTTACCGAAGTCCATTTGAATCAATATTTTAGAAAATATGGCCAAGAAGGTGAAAAAATTAAAAAATTAGCATTTTTAAAAAAGAAAAATCTTTTGGAAACTTTAATAACCCATAACTCTTTCAAAAAAGGTTCAATTGCAACTTAATTTGGAAAGTAATATTCTGGCATCTCAATATATATAAATCACTCTACCGAAGTCGATTTGAATCAATATTTTAGAAAATATGGCCAAAAAGGTGAAAAAATTAAAAAAATTGGCATTTTTAAAAAAGCTAAATTCTTTGGAAACTTAAAATAACCCATAACTCTTTCGAAAAAGGTTCAACTGCAACTTAATTTGGAAAGTAAATTTCTGGCATCTCAATATATATAAATCACTTTACCGAAGTCGATTTGAATCAGTATTTTAGAAAATATGGCCCAAAAGATAAAAAAATTATAAAAATTGGCATTTTTAAAAAAGCAAATTTCTTTGGAAACTTCAATAACCCATAACTCTTTCAAAATAGGTTCAATGGCAACTTTATTTAAAAAAATACATTTCTGGCATCTGAATATATAAAAATCACTTTACCGAAGTCGATTTGAATCAATATTTTAGAAAATATGGCCAAGAAGGTGAAAAAATTAAAAAAATTAGAATTTTTAAAAAGAAAAATCATTTAGAAACTTTAATAACCCATAACTCTTTCAAAAAAGGTTCACTTGCAACTTAATTTGGAAAGTAATTTTCTGGCATCTCAATATATATAAATCACTTTACCGAAGTTGATTTGACTCAATATTTTAGAAAATATGGCCTAAAAGGTGAAAAAATTATAAAAATTGGCATTTTTAAAAAAGCAAAATTCTTTGGAAACTTTAATAACCCAAAACTCTTTCAAAAAAGGTTCAATTGCAACTTCATTTGTAAAAGTACATTTCTGGCATCTGAATATATATTAATCACTTTACCGAAGTTGATTTTAATCAATATTTTAGAAAATATGGCCTAAAAGGTGAAAAAATTAAAAATATTGGCATTTTTAAAAAAGCTTAATTCTTTGGAAACTTTAATAACCCATAACTCTTTCAAAAAAGGTTCAACTGCAACTTATTTTAAAAAGTAAATTTCTGGCATCTCAATGTATATAAATCACTCTACCGAAGTCGATTTGAATCAATATTTTAGAAAATATGGCCTAAAAGGTGAAAAAATTATAAAAATTGGCATTTTTAAAAAAGCAAAATTCTTTGGAAACTTTAATAACCCATAACTCTTTCAAAATAGGTTCAATTGTAACTTTATTTAAAAAAATACATTTCTGGCATCTGAATATATAAAAATCACTTTACCGAAGTCGATTTAAATCAATATTTTAGAAAATTTGGCCAAGAAGGTGAAAAAATTAAAAAAATTAGAATTTTTAAAAAGAAAAATACTTTGGAAACTTTATTAACCCATAACTCTTTCAAAATAGGTTCAATGGCAACTTTATTTAAAAAAATTAATTTCTGGCATCTGAATATGTATAAATCACTTTACCGAAGTCCATTTGAATCAATATTTTAGAAAATATGGCCTAAAAGGTGAAAAATTTATAAAAATTGGCATTTTTAAAAAAGCTAAATTCTTTGGAAACTTTAATAACCCACAACTCTTTCAAAAAAGGTTCACTTGCAACTTATTTTAAAAAGTAAATTTCTGGCATCTCAATGTATATAAATCACTCTACCGAAGTCGATTTGAATCAATATTTTAGAAAATATGGCCTAAAAGGTGAAAAATTTATAAAAATTGGCATTTTTAAAAAAGCTAAATTCTTTGGAAACTTTAATAACCCACAACTCTTTCAAAAAAGGTTCACTTGCAACTTAATTTGAAAAGTAACTTTCTGGCATCTCAATATATATAAATCACTTTATCGAAGTTGATTTGACTCAATATTTTAGAAAATATGGCCTAAAAGGTGAAAAAATTAAAAAAATTAGAATTTTTAAAAAGAAAAATACTTTGGAAACTTTAATAACCCATAACTCTTTCAAAAAAGGTTCACTTGCAACTTAATTTGGAAAGTAACTTTCTGGCATCTCAATATATATAAATCACTTTACCGAAGTTGATTTGACTCAATATTTTAGAAAATATGGCCTAAAAGGTGAAAAAAGTATAAAAATTGGCATTTTTAAAAAAGCAAAATTCTTTGGAAACTTTAATAACCCATAACTCTTTCAAAAAAGGTTCAATTGCAACTTTATTTGTAAAAGTATATTTCTGGCATCTGAATATATATAAATCACTTTACCGAAGTCGATTTGAATCAATATTTTAGAAAATATGGCCAAAAAGGTGAAAAAATTAAAAAAATTGGCATTTTTAAAAAAGCTAAATTCTTTGGAAACTTAAAATAACCCATAACTCTTTCGAAAAAGGTTCAACTGCAACTTAATTTGGAAAGTAAATTTCTGGCATCTCAATATATATAAATCACTTTACCGAAGTCGATTTGAATCAGTATTTTAGAAAATATGGCCCAAAAGATAAAAAAATTATAAAAATTGGCATTTTTAAAAAAGCAAATTTCTTTGGAAACTTCAATAACCCATAACTCTTTCAAAATAGGTTCAATGGCAACTTTATTTAAAAAAATTAATTTCTGGCATCTGAATATGTATAAATCACTTTACCGAAGTCCATTTGAATCAATATTTTAGAAAATATGGCCAAGAAGGTGAAAAAATTAAAAAAATTAGCATTTTTAAAAAAGAAAAATCTTTTGGAAACTTTAATAACCCATAACTCTTTCAAAAAAGGTTCAATTGCAACTTAATTTGGAAAGTAATATTCTGGCATCTCAATATATATAAATCACTCTACCGAAGTCGATTTGAATCAATATTTTAGAAAATATGGCCTAAAAGGTGAAAAAATTATTAAAATTGGCATTTTTAAAAAAGAAAAATTCTTTGGAAATCTTAATAACCCATAACTCTTTTAAAAAAGGTTCAACTGCAACTTTATTTGGAAAGTAAATTTCTGGCATCTCATTATATATAAATCACTCTACCGAAGTCGATTTGAATCAATATTTTAGAAAATATGGCCTAAAAGGTGAAAAAATTATAAAAATTGGCATTTTTAAAAAAGAAAAATTCTTTCGAAACTTGAATAACCCATAACTCTTTCAAAATAGGTTCAATTGCAACTTTATTTATAAAATTACATTTCTGGCACCTGAATATATATAAATCACTTTACCGAAGTCGATTAAAATCAATATTTTAGAAAATATGGCCTAAAAGGTGAAAAAGTTATTAAAATTGGCATTTTTAAAAAAGCAAAATTCTTTGGAAACTTTAATAACACATAACTGTTTCAAAAAAGGTTTAACTGAAACTTCATTTGGAAAGTAAATTTCTGGCATATAAATATATATAAATCACTCTACCAAAGTCGATTTGAATCAATATTTTAGAAAATATGGCCAAAAGGTGAAAAATAGAAAAAATTGGCGTTTTTAAAATAGCTAAATTCTTTGGAAACTTTAATAACCCATAACTCTTTCAAAAAAGGTTCAACTGCAACTTTATTTGGAAAGTACATTTTGGCATATAAATATATATAACTCACTTTACCGAAGTCGATTTGAATCAATATTTTAGAAAATATGGCCAAAAATGTGAAAAAATTAAAAATAGTGGCATTTTTAAAAAAGCAAAATTGTTTGGAAACTTTAATAACCCAATAACTCTTTCAAAAAAGGTTCAACTGCAACTTAATTTGGAAATTAATTTTCTGGCATGTCAATATATATAAATAACTTTACCAAAGTCGATTTGAATCAATATTTTAGAAAATATGGCCTAAAAGGTGAAAAAATTATAAAATTTGGCATTTTAAAAAAAGCAAAATTCTTTGGAAAGTTTAATAACCCATAACTTTCAAAATAGGTTCAATTGCAACTTAATTTGGAAAGTAATTTTCTGGCATCTGAATATATATAAATCATTTTACCGAAGTCGATTTGAATCAATATTTTAGATATAAAAAATTATAAAAATTGGCATTTTTAAAAATGCAAAATTCTTTGAAATCTTTAATAACCCAAAACTGTTTCAAAATACGTTCAATTGCAACATTATTTGTAAAGAACATTTCTGGCATCTGAATATATATAAAGCACTTTACCGAAGTCGATTTGAATCAATATTTTAGAAAATATGGCCAAAAATGTGAAAAAATTAAAAATATTGGCATTTTTAAAAAAGCTAAATTCTTTGGAAACTTTAATAACCCATAACTCTTTCAAAAACAGTTCAATTGCAACTTTATTTGTAAAGTACATTTCTGGCATCTGAATATATATAAATCACTTTACCGAAATCGATTTGAATCAATATTTTAGAAAATATGGCCTAAAAGGTGAGAAAATTAAAAAAATTGGCATTTTGAAAAATGCACAATTCTTTGAAAACTTTAATAACCCATAACTCTTTCAAAATACGTTCAATTGCAACTTTATTTAAAAAAGTACATTTCTGGCATCTGAATATATATAAATCACTTTACCGAAGTCGATTTGAATCAATATTATAGAAAATATGGCCAAAAAGGTGAAAAAATTAAAAAAATTGGCATTTTTAAAAACGCAAAATTCTTTGGAAACTTTAATAACCCATAACTCTTTCAAAAAAGGTTCAATTGCAACTTTATTTGTAAAAGTACATTTCTGGCATCTGAATATATATAAATCACTTTAGCGAAGTCGATTTGAATCAATATTTTAGAAAATATGGCCTAAAAGGTGAAAAAATTATAAAAATTGGCATTTTTAAAAAGCAAAATTCTTTGGAAACTTTAATAACCCATAACTATTTCAAAAAAGGTTCAACTGCAACTTTTTTTGGAAAGTAAATTTCTGGCATCTCATTATATATAAATCACTCTACCGAAGTCGATTTGAATCAATATTTTAGAAAATATGGCCTAAAAGGTGAAAAAATTATAAAATTGGCATTTTAAAAAAGCAAAATTCTTTGGAAACTTTAATAACCCATAACTCTTTCAAAAAAGGTTCAACTGCAACTTATTTTGGAAAGTAAATTTCTGGCATCTCAATATATATAAATCACTTTACCGAAGCCGATTTGAATCAATATTTTAGAAAATATGGCCTAAAAGGTGAAAAAATTATAAAAATTGGCATTTTTAAAAAAGCAAAATTCTTTGGAAACTTTAATAACCCATAACTCTTTCAAAATAGGTTCAATTGCAACTTTATTTAAAAAAATACATTTCTGGCATCTGAATATATAAAAATCACTTTACCGAAGTCGATTTGAATCAATATTTTAGAAAATATGGCCAAGAAGGTGAAAAAATTAAAAAATTAGAATTTTTAAAAAGAAAAATCATTTAGAAACTTTAATAACCCATAACTCTTTCAAAAAAGGTTCACTTGCAACTTAATTTGAAAAGTAATTTTCTGGCATCTCAATATATATAAATCACTTTACCGAAGTTGATTTGACTCAATATTTTAGAAAATATGGCCTAAAAGGTGAAAAAATTATAAAAATTGGCATTTTTAAAAAGCAAAATTCTTTGGAAACTTTAATAACCCAAAACTCTTTCAAAAAGGTTCAATTGCAACTTCATTTGTAAAAGTACATTTCTGGCATCTGAATATATATTAATCACTTTACCGAAGTTGATTTTAATCAATATTTTAGAAAATATGGCCTAAAAGGTGAAAAAATTAAAAATATTGGCATTTTTAAAAAAGCTTAATTCTTTGGAAACTTTAATAACCCATAACTCTTTCAAAAAAGGTTCAACTGCAACTTATTTTAAAAAGTAAATTTCTGGCATCTCAATGTATATAAATCACTCTACCGAAGTCGATTTGAATCAATATTTTAGAAAATATGGCCTAAAAGGTGAAAAAATTATAAAAATTGGCATTTTTAAAAAAGCAAATTTCTTTGGAAACTTTAATAACCCATAACTCTTTCAAAATAGGTTCAATGGCAACTTTATTTAAAAAAATTAATTTCTGGCATCTGAATATTTATAATTCACTTTACCGAAGTCCATTTGAATCAATATTTTAGAAAATATTGCCAAGAAGGTGAAAAAATTATAAAAATTGGCATTTTTAAAAAAGAAAAATTCTTTGGAAACTTTAATAACCCATAACTCTTTCAAAAAAGGTTCAATTGCAACTTAATTTGGAAAGTAATTTTCTGGCATCTCAATATATATAAATCACTTTACCGAAGTCGATTTGAATCATTATTTTAGAAAATATGGCCAAAAATGTGAAAAAATTATAAAAATTGGCATTTTTAAAAAAGAAAAATTCTTTGGAAACTTTAATAACCCATAACTCTTTCAAAAAAGGTTCACTTGCAACTTAATTTGGAAAGTAACTTTCTGGCATCTCAATATATATAAATCACTCTACCGAAGTCGATTTGAATCAATATTTTAGAAAATATGGCCTAAAAGGTGAAAAAATTATAAAAATTGGCATTTTTAAAAAAGAAAAATTCTTTGGAAATTTTAATAACCCATAACTCTTTTAAAAAAGGTTCAACTGCAACTTTATTTGGAAAGTAAATTTCTGGCATCTCATTATATATAAATCACTCTACCGAAGTCGATTTGAATCAATATTTTAGAAAATATGGCCTAAAAGGTGAAAAAATTATAAAATTGGCATTTTTAAAAAGAAAAATTCTTTCGAAACTTGAATAACCCATAACTCTTTCAAAATAGATTCAATTGCAACTTTATTTATAAAATTACATTTCTGGCATCTGAATATATATAAATCACTTTACCGAAGTCGATTAAAATCAATATTTTAGAAAATATGGCCTAAAAGGTGAAAAAGTTATAAAAATTGGCATTTTTAAAAAAGCAAAATTCTTTGGAAACTTTAATAACCCATAACTGTTTCAAAAAAGGTTTAACTGAAACTTCATTTGGAAAGTACATTTCTGGCATATAAATATATATAAATCACTCTACCGAAGTCGATTTAAATCAATATTTTAGAAAATATGGCCAAAAATGTGAAAAATATAAAAAAATTGGCGTTTTTAAAATAGCTAAATTCTTTGGAAACTATAATAACCCATAACTCTTTCAAAAAGGTTCAACTGCAACTTAATTTGGAAAGTACATTTTGGCATATAAATATATATAAATCACTTTACCGAAGTCGATTTGAATCAATATTTTAGAAAATATGTCCAAAAATGTGAAAAAATTAAAAATATTGGCATTTTTAAAAAAGCAAAATTGTTTGGAAACTTTAATAACCCATAACTCTTTCAAAAAGGTTCAACTGCAACTTAATTTGGAAACTAATTTTCTGGCATGTCAATATATATAAATATTTTTACCGAAGTCGATTTGAATCAATATTTTAGAAAATATGGCCTAAAAGGTGAAAAAATTATAAAATTTGGCATTTTTAATAAAGCAAAATTCTTTGGAAAGTTTAATAACCCATAACTTTCAAAATAGGTTCAATTGCAACTTAATTTGGAAAGTAATTTTCTGGCATCTGAATATATATAAATCATTTTACCGAAGTCGATTTGAATCAATATTTTAGATATAAAAAATTATAAAAATTGGCATTTTTAAAAATGCAAAATTCTTTGGAAACTTTAATAACCCATAACTCTTTCAAAATAGGTTCAATTGCAACTTTATTTAAAAAAATACATTTCTGGCATCTGAATATATAAAAATCACTTTACCGAAGTCGATTTGAATCAATACTTTAGAAAATATGGCCAAGAAGGTGAAAAAATTAAAAAAATTAGAATTTTTAAAAAGAAAAATCCTTTGGAAAGTAATTTTCTGGCATCTCATTATATATAAATCACTTTACCGAAGCCGATTTGAATCAATATTTTAGAAAATATGGCCTAAAAGGTGTAAAAATTATAAAAATTGGCATTTTTAAAAAAGCAAAATTCTTTGGAAACTTTAATAACCCATAACTCTTTCAAAAAAGGTTCAACTGCAACTTATTTTGGAAAGTAAATTTCTGGCATCTCAATATATATAAATCACTTTACCGAAGCCGATTTGAATCAATATTTTAGAAAATATGGCCTAAAAGGTGAAAAAATTATAAAAATTGGCATTTTTAAAAAAGCAAAATTCTTTGGAAACTTTAATAACCCATAACTCTTTCAAAATAGGTTCAATTGCAACTTTATTTAAAAAAATACATTTCTGGCATCTGAATATATAAAAATCACTTTACCGAAGTCGATTTGAATCAATATTTTAGAAAATATGGCCAAGAAGGTGAAAAAATTAAAAAAATTAGAATTTTTAAAAAGAAAAATCATTTGGAAACTTTAATAACCCATAACTCTTTCAAAAAAGGTTCACTTGCAACTTAATTTGGAAAGTAATTTTCTGGCATCTCAATATATATAAATCACTTTACCGAAGTTGATTTGACTCAATATTTTAGAAAATATGGCCTAAAAGGTGAAAAAATTATAAAAATTGGCATTTTTAAAAAAGCAAAATTTTTTTGGAAATTTTAATAACCCAAAACTCTTTCAAAAAAGGTTCAATTGCAACTTCATTTGTAAAAGTACATTTCTGGCATCTGAATATATATTAATCACTTTACCGAAGTTGATTTGAATCAATATTTTAGAAAATATGGCCTAAAAGGTGAAAAAAATTAAAAATATTGGCATTTTAAAAAAAAGCAAAATTCTTTGGAAACTTTAATAACCCATAACTCTTTCAAAAAGGTTCAACTGCAACTTATTTTAAAAAGTAAATTTCTGTCATCTCAATATATATAAATCACTCTACCGAAGTCGATTTGAATCAATATTTTAGAAAATATGGCCTAAAAGGTGAAAAAATTATAAAAATTGGCATTTTTAAAAAAGCAAAATAGGTTCAATTGCAACTTTATTTAAAAAAATACATTTCTGGCATCTGAATATATAAAAATCACTTTACCGAAGTCGATTTAAATCAATATTTTAGAAAATTTGGCCAAGAAGGTGAAAAAATTAAAAAAATTAGCATTTTTAAAAAAGAAAAATCTTTTGGAAACTTTAATAACCCATAACTCTTTTAAAATAGGTTCACTTGCAACTTTATTTGTAAAAGTACATTTTTGGCATCTGAATATATATAAATCACTTTACCGAAGTCGATTTGAATCAATATTTTAGAAAATATGGCCAAAAATGTGAAAAAATTATAAAAATTGGCATTTTTAAAAAAGAAAAATTCTTTGGAAACTTTAATAACCCATAACTCTTTCAAAAAAGGTTCAATTGCAACTTAATTTGGAAAGTAATTTTCTGGCATCTCAATATATATAAATCACTCTACCGAAGTCGATTTGAATCAATATTTTAGAAAATATGGCCTAAAAGGTGAAAAATTATAAAAATTGGCATTTTTAAAAAAGAAAAATTCTTTGGAAATTTTAATAACCCATAACTCTTTTAAAAAAGGTTCAACTGCAACTTTATTTGGAAAGTAAATTTCTGGCATCTCATTATATATAAATCACTCTACCGAAGTCGATTTGAATCAATATTTTAGAAAATATGGCCTAAAAGGTGAAAAAATTATAAAAATTGGCATTTTTAAAAAAGAAAAATTCTTTCGAAACTTGAAAAACCCATAACTCTTTCAAAATAGATTCAATTGCAACTTTATTTATAAAATTACATTTCTGGCATCTGAATATATATAAATCACTTTACAGAAGTCGATTAAAATCAATATTTTAGAAAATATGGCCTAAAAGGTGAAAAAGTTTTAAAAAAGCAAAATTCTTTGGAAACTTTAATAACCCATAACTGTTTCAAAAAGGTTTAACTGAAACTTCATTTGGAAAGTACATTTCTGGCATATAAATATATATAAATCACTCTACCGAAGTCGATTTGAATCAATATTTTAGAAAATATGGCCAAAAAGGTGAAAAATATAAAAAATTGGCGTTTTTAAAATAGCTAAATTCTTTGGAAACTATAATAACCCATAACTCTTTCAAAAAAGGTTCAACTGCAACTTAATTTGGAAAGTACATTTTGGCATATAAATATATATAAATCACTTTACCGAAGTCGATTTGAATCAATATTTTAGAAAATATGGCCAAAAGGTGAAAAAATTATTAAAATTGGCATTTTAAAAAGCAAAATTCTTTGGAAACTTTAATAACCCATAATTCTTTCAAAATAAGTTCAATTGCAAGTATATTTAAAAAAAAAATTTCTGGCATTTGAATATATATAAATCACTTTTCCGAAGTCGATTTGAATCAATATTTTAGAAAATATGGCCAAAAATGTGAAAAAATTAAAAATATTGGCATTTTTAAAAAAGCAAAATTGTTTGGAAACTTTAATAACCCATAACTCTTTCAAAAAAGGTTCAACTGCAACTTAAATTGAAAACTAATTTTCTGGCATGTCAATATATATAAGTAACTTTACCGAAGTCGATTTGAATCAATATTTTAGAAAATATGGCCTAAAAGGTGAAAAAATTATAAAATTTGGCATTTTTAAAAAAGCAAAATTCTTTGGAAGTTTAATAACCCATAACTTTCAAAATAGGTTCAATTGCAACTTAATTTGGAAAGTAATTTTCTGGCATCTGAATATCTATAAATCATTTTACCGAAGTCGATTTGAATCAATATTTTAGATATAAGAAATTATAAAAATTGGCATTTTTAAAAATGCAAAATTCTTTGGAAACTTTAATAACCCATAACTCTTTCAAAATAGGTTCAATTGCAACTTTATTTAAAAAAATACATTTCTGGCATCTGAATATATAAAAATCACTTTACCGAAGTCTATTTGAATCAATATTTTAGAAAATATGGCCAAGAAGGTGAAAAAATTAAAAAAATTAGAATTTTTAAAAAGAAAAATCCTTTGGAAAGTAATTTTCTGGCATCTCAATATATATAAATCACTTTACCGAAGTTGATTTGACTCAATATTTTAGAAAATATGGCCTAAAAGGTGAAAAAATTATAAAAATTGGCATTTTTAAAAAAGCAAAATTCTTTGGAAACTTTAATAACCCAAAACTCTTTCAAAAAAGGTTCAATTGCAACTTCATTTGTAAAAGTAAATTTCTGGCATCTCAATGTATATAAATCACTCTACCGAAGTCGATTTGAATCAATATTTTAGAAAATATGGCCTAAAAGGTGAAAAAATTATAAAAATTGGCATTTTTAAAAAAGCAAAATTCTTTGGAAACTTTAATAACCCATAACTCTTTCAAAATAGGTTCAATTGCAACTTTATTTAAAAAAATACATTTCTGGCATCTGAATATATAAAAATCACTTTACCGAAGTCGATTTAAATCAATATTTTAGAAAATTTGGCCAAGAAGGTGAAAAAATTAAAAAAATTAGAATTTTTAAAAAGAAAAATACTTTGGAAACTTTAATAACCCATAACTCTTTCAAAAAGGTTTACTTGCAACTTAATTTGGAAAGTAACTTTCTGGCATCTCAATATATATAAATCACTTTACCGAAGTTGATTTGACTCAATATTTTAGAAAATATGGCCTAAAAGGTGAAAAATTTATAAAAATTGGCATTTTTAAAAAAGCAAAATTCTTTGGAAACTTTAATAACCCATAACTCTTTCAAAAAAGGTTCAATTGCAACTTTATTTGTAAAAGTATATTTCTGGCATCTGAATATATATAAATCACTTTACCGAAGTCGATTTGAATCAATATTTTAGAAAATATGGCCAAAAAGGTGAAAAAATTAAAAAAATTGGCATTTTTAAAAAAGCTAAATTCTTTGGAAACTTAAAATAACCCATAACTCTTTCGAAAAAGGTTCAACTGCAACTTAATTTGGAAAGTAAATTTCTGGCATCTCAATATATATAAATCACTTTACCGAAGTCGATTTGAATCAGTATTTTAGAAAATATGGCCTAAAAGGTGAAAAAATTATAAAAATTGGCATTTTTAAAAAAGCAAATTTCTTTGGAAACTTTAATAACCCATAACTCTTTCAAAATAGGTTCAATTGCAACTTTATTTAAAAAATTAATTTCTGGCATCTGAATATGTATAATTCACTTTACCGAAGTCCATTTGAATCAATATTTTAGAAAATATTGCCAAGAAGGTGAAAAAATTATAAAAATTGGCATTTTTAAAAAAGAAAAATTCTTTGGAAACTTTAATAACCCATAACTCTTTCAAAAAGGTTCAATTGCAACTTAATTTGGAAAGTAATTTTCTGGCATCTCAATATATATAAATCACTTTACCGAAGTCGATTTGAATCATTATTTTAGAAAATATGGCCAAAAATGTGAAAAAATTATAAAAATTGGCATTTTTAAAAAAGAAAAATTCTTTGGAAACTTTAATAACCCATAACTCTTTCAAAAAGGTTCACTTGCAACTTAATTTGGAAAGTAACTTTCTGGCATCTCAATATATATAAATCACTCTACCGAAGTCGATTTGAATCAATATTTTAGAAAATATGGCCTAAAAGGTGAAAAAATTATAAAAATTGGCATTTTTAAAAAGAAAAATTCTTTGGAAATTTTAATAACCCATAACTCTTTTAAAAAGGTTCAACTGCAACTTTATTTGGAAAGTAAATTTCTGGCATCTCATTATATATAAATCACTCTACCGAAGTCGATTTGAATCAATATTTTAGAAAATATGGCCTAAAAGGTGAAAAAATTATAAAAATTGGCATTTTTAAAAAAGAAAAATTCTTTCGAAACTTGAATAACCCATAACTCTTTCAAAATAGATTCAATTGCAACTTTATTTATAAAATTACATTTCTGGCATCTGAATATATATAAATCACTTTACCGAAGTCGATTAAAATCAATATTTTAGAAAATATGGCCTAAAAGGTGAAAAAGTTATAAAAATTGGCATTTTTAAAAAAGCAAAATTCTTTGGAAACTTTAATAACCCATAACTGTTTCAAAAAAGGTTTAACTGAAACTTCATTTGGAAAGTACATTTCTGGCATATAAATATATATAAATCACTCTACCGAAGTCGATTTAAATCAATATTTTAGAAAATATGGCCAAAAATGTGAAAAATATAAAAAAATTGGCGTTTTTAAAATAGCTAAATTCTTTGGAAACTATAATAACCCATAACTCTTTCAAAAAAGGTTCAACTGCAACTTAATTTGGAAAGTACATTTTGGCATATAAATATATATAAATCACTTTACCGAAGTCGATTTGAATCAATATTTTAGAAAATATGTCCAAAAATGTGAAAAAATTAAAAATATTGGCATTTTTAAAAAAGCAAAATTGTTTGGAAACTTTAATAACCCATAACTCTTTCAAAAAAGGTTCAACTGCAACTTAATTTGGAAACTAATTTTCTGGCATGTCAATATATATAAATATTTTTACCGAAGTCGATTTGAATCAATATTTTAGAAAATATGGCCTAAAAGGTGAAAAAAATTATAAAATTTGGCATTTTTAATAAAGCAAAATTCTTTGGAAAGTTTAATAACCCATAACTTTCAAAATAGGTTCAATTGCAACTTAATTTGGAAAGTAATTTTCTGGCATCTGAATATATATAAATCATTTTACCGAAGTCGATTTGAATCAATATTTTAGATATAAAAAATTATAAAAATTGGCATTTTTAAAATGCAAAATTCTTTGGAAACTTTAATAACCCATAACTCTTTCAAAATAGGTTCAATTGCAACTTTATTTAAAAAAATACATTTCTGGCATCTGAATATATAAAAATCACTTTACCGAAGTCGATTTGAATCAATACTTTAGAAAATATGGCCAAGAAGGTGAAAAAATTAAAAAAATTAGAATTTTTAAAAAGAAAAATCCTTTGGAAAGTAATTTTCTGGCATCTCATTATATATAAATCACTTTACCGAAGCCGATTTGAATCAATATTTTAGAAAATATGGCCTAAAAAGGTGTAAAAATTATAAAAATTGGCATTTTTAAAAAAGCAAAATTCTTTGGAAACTTTAATAACCCATAACTCTTTCAAAAAAGGTTCAACTGCAACTTATTTTGGAAAGTAAATTTCTGGCATCTCAATATATATAAATCACTTTACCGAAGCCGATTTGAATCAATATTTTAGAAAATATGGCCTAAAAGGTGAAAAATTATAAAAATTGGCATTTTAAAAAAGCAAAATTCTTTGGAAACTTTAATAACCCATAACTCTTTCAAAATAGGTTCAATTGCAACTTTATTTAAAAAAATACATTTCTGGCATCTGAATATATAAAAATCACTTTACCGAAGTCGATTTGAATCAATATTTTAGAAAATATGGCCAAGAAGGTGAAAAAATTAAAAAAATTAGAATTTTTAAAAAGAAAAATCATTTGGAAACTTTAATAACCCATAACTCTTTCAAAAAAGGTTCACTTGCAACTTAATTTGGAAAGTAATTTTCTGGCATCTCAATATATATAAATCACTTTACCGAAGTTGATTTGACTCAATATTTTAGAAAATATGGCCTAAAAGGTGAAAAAATTATAAAAATTGGCATTTTTAAAAAAGCAAAATTTTTTGGAAATTTTAATAACCCAAAACTCTTTCAAAAAAGGTTCAATTGCAACTTCATTTGTAAAAGTACATTTCTGGCATCTGAATATATATCAATCACTTTACCGAAGTTGATTTGAATCAATATTTTAGAAAATATGGCCTAAAAGGTGAAAAAATTAAAAATATTGGCATTTTAAAAAAAGCAAAATTCTTTGGAAACTTTAATAACCCATAACTCTTTCAAAAAAGGTTCAACTGCAACTTATTTTAAAAAGTAAATTTCTGTCATCTCAATATATATAAATCACTCTACCGAAGTCGATTTGAATCAATATTTTAGAAAATATGGCCTAAAAGGTGAAAAAATTATAAAAATTGGCATTTTTAAAAAAGCAAAATAGGTTCAATTGCAACTTTATTTAAAAAAATACATTTCTGGCATCTGAATATATAAAAATCACTTTACCGAAGTCGATTTAAATCAATATTTTAGAAAATTTGGCCAAGAAGGTGAAAAAATTAAAAAAATTAGCATTTTTAAAAAAGAAAAATCTTTTGGAAACTTTAATAACCCATAACTCTTTTAAAATAGGTTCACTTGCAACTTTATTTGTAAAAGTACATTTTTGGCATCTGAATATATATAAATCACTTTACCGAAGTCGATTTGAATCAATATTTTAGAAAATATGGCCAAAAATGTGAAAAATTATAAAAATTGGCATTTTTAAAAAGAAAAATTCTTTGGAAACTTTAATAACCCATAACTCTTTCAAAAAAGGTTCAATTGCAACTTAATTTGGAAAGTAATTTTCTGGCATCTCAATATATATAAATCACTCTACCGAAGTCGATTTGAATCAATATTTTAGAAAATATGGCCTAAAAGGTGAAAAAATTATAAAAATTGGCATTTTTAAAAAGAAAAATTCTTTGGAAATTTTAATAACCCATAACTCTTTTAAAAAGGTTCAACTGCAACTTTATTTGGAAAGTAAATTTCTGGCATCTCATTATATATAAATCACTCTACCGAAGTCGATTTGAATCAATATTTTAGAAAATATGGCCTAAAAGGTGAAAAAATTATAAAAATTGGCATTTTTAAAAAGAAAAATTCTTTCGAAACTTGAAAAACCCATAACTCTTTCAAAATAGATTCAATTGCAACTTTATTTATAAAATTACATTTCTGGCATCTGAATATATATAAATCACTTTACAGAAGTCGATTAAAATCAATATTTTAGAAAATATGGCCTAAAAGGTGAAAAAGTTTTAAAAAAGCAAAATTCTTTGGAAACTTTAATAACCCATAACTGTTTCAAAAAAGGTTTAACTGAAACTTCATTTGGAAAGTACATTTCTGGCATATAAATATATATAAATCACTCTACCGAAGTCGATTTGAATCAATATTTTAGAAAATATGGCCAAAAAAGGTGAAAAATATAAAAAATTGGCGTTTTTAAAATAGCTAAATTCTTTGGAAACTATAATAACCCATAACTCTTTCAAAAAGGTTCAACTGCAACTTAATTTGGAAAGTACATTTTGGCATATAAATATATATAAATCACTTTACCGAAGTCGATTTGAATCAATATTTTAGAAAATATGGCCAAAAGGTGAAAAAATTATTAAAATTGGCATTTTTAAAAAAGCAAAATTCTTTGGAAACTTTAATAACCCATAATTCTTTCAAAATAAGTTCAATTGCAAGTATATTTAAAAAAAAATTTCTGGCATTTGAATATATATAAATCACTTTTCCGAAGTCGATTTGAATCAATATTTTAGAAAATATGGCCAAAAATGTGAAAAAATTAAAAATATTGGCATTTTTAAAAAAGCAAAATTGTTTGGAAACTTTAATAACCCATAACTCTTTCAAAAAAGGTTCAACTGCAACTTAAATTGAAAACTAATTTTCTGGCATGTCAATATATATAAGTAACTTTACCGAAGTCGATTTGAATCAATATTTTAGAAAATATGGCCTAAAAGGTGAAAAAATTATAAAATTTGGCATTTTTAAAAAAGCAAAATTCTTTGGAAGTTTAATAACCCATAACTTTCAAAATAGGTTCAATTGCAACTTAATTTGGAAAGTAATTTTCTGGCATCTGAATATCTATAAATCATTTTACCGAAGTCGATTTGAATCAATATTTTAGATATAAGAAATTATAAAAATTGGCATTTTTAAAAATGCAAAATTCTTTGAAACTTTAATAACCCATAACTCTTTCAAAATAGGTTCAATTGCAACTTTATTTAAAAAAATACATTTCTGGCATCTGAATATATAAAAATCACTTTACCGAAGTCTATTTGAATCAATATTTTAGAAAATATGGCCAAGAAGGTGAAAAAATTAAAAAAATTAGAATTTTTAAAAAGAAAAATCCTTTGGAAAGTAATTTTCTGGCATCTCAATATATATAAATCACTTTACCGAAGTTGATTTGACTCAATATTTTAGAAAATATGGCCTAAAAGGTGAAAAAATTATAAAAATTGGCATTTTTAAAAAGCAAAATTCTTTGGAAACTTTAATAACCCAAAACTCTTTCAAAAAAGGTTCAATTGCAACTTTATTTGTAAAAGTACATTTCTGGCATCTGAATATATATTAATCACTTTACCGAAGTTGATTTGAATCAATATTTTAGAAAATATGGCCTAAAAGGTGAAAAAATTAAAAATATTGGCATTTTTAAAAAAGCTAAATTCTTTGGAAACTTTAATAACCCATAACTCTTTCAAAAAAGGTTCAACTGCAACTTATTTTAAAAAGTAAATTTCTGGCATCTCAATATATATAAATCACTCTACCGAAGTCGATTTGAATCAATATTTTAGAAAATATGGCCTAAAAAGTGAAAAAATTAAAAAAATTGGCATTTTTAAAAAAGCAAAATTCTTTGGAAACTTTAATAACCCATAACTCTTTCAAAATAGGTTCAATTGCAACTTTATTTAAAAAAATACATTTCTGGCATCTGAATATATAAAAATCACTTTACCGAAGTCGATTTAAATCAATATTTTAGAAAATTTGGCCAAGAAGGTGAAAAAATTAAAAAAATTAGAATTTTTAAAAAGAAAAATACTTTGGAAACTTTATTAACCCATAACTCTTTCAAAAAAGGTTTACTTGCAACTTAATTTGGAAAGTAACTTTCTGGCATTTATTTTATTTTTTTATTGTTTTATTTTTATTTATTTTTATTTAATGTCAACTATACACAGTCGACAGAAATTTAAAATTAAATGTAAAATTAAAATTAAATTGAAAAATGATTAAATTATATATATTAAATATTTAAAATATAAAATTAGAATAAAATTAAAGGAAAATATGAAATAAAAATAATAAATAAATAGTTCTGGGGTGAGTAAATGTAAATTGATTCAACATTTGTTGCTAGGATTGGGGAAACCCAGGAAAACCCAATCAAATCAATGACCACCACCAGAGATTAATTGATTAATGTGTGCGTAAATGTTCTAAGATTAAGGATTTATTGGTGGAAATAGAAGACTCTAATCTAATAACCCCGTAAAGTCTGTTAAACTCAGAACAAAGTACTCTAAAAGGTTCATGCATAAGGTAATTAGTATGGCAAGTGCTAATTGTTAATTAGGAGTAGAAACGGGTTGATCTAATAGGAAGTGAAAAGTTTAATTTGTTAAGTAAGAAAGGAGAGTCAATATCACCATTGATAAGTTTAAGAATGAAAGTAACACCCAGCATAGTGCGACGGTGTGTAAGGGAAGGAAGATTAATTAATAGTAATCTACTAGGATATGACGGAAGGTTAAGTTGTGGTGACCAGTTTAAGTTTCTTAGTGCGAAAATTAGAAACTTCTTTTGCACCGATTCGATTTTGTCTTTATAAATCTGATACTGTGGAGACCACAAACAGGACCCATACTCGAGGATGGGACGTACCAGAGAGACATAAAGCTGTTTAGTCGTATAAGGGTCATTGAATTCCTTAGACCAACGCTTAATGAAACCTAAGACCTTCATGGCTATATTTACCATGAACTCAATGTGATCGTTGAAAGAGAGTTTACTATCAAGTAAGATGCCTAGGTCATTGATTTGAGATATATTCTCAAGAAGATGGCCGTCTAAAAAGTATTCAGCGTGCACAGGTTGTGTTCTGCAAAAAGTCATGGCTTTGCACTTTGAGCAATTGAGGGCAATAAGATTGGTTTTACACCATGAATTGAAAATGTTAAGATCAGCTTGCAACAAAGAAGCAGAAATAGGATCCTTATAAGAGAGGCATAATTTAACATCATCTGCATACATCAAAACAGCACTATTCTTAATAATAGACGGAAGGTCATTAATAAATAAATTGAAAAGCAATGGTCCGAGGTGGGTACCTTGGGGCACTCCTGAATAAACAAAGATGTGCTTCGAGAGGGCAGAATTGAACATTACTCTCTGAGTTCTATTTTTAAGATAATTGGAAATCCAGTTCATAAGAATATGAGGAAAACCAAGAAGAGACAACTTGTGCATTAGGAGAGTGTGGTTTACAGAATCAAATGCTTTACTGAAATCAGTGTAGATGACGTCCGTCTGCATCGAGCTATGAAACCCACTAATGACAATAGAGGAGAGTTCCAATAAGTTTGTTGTAGTAGATTTGGATGTCACAAAGCCATGCTGGGTTGGTGAGATGATTGAGCTACATAAGTGTTGGAGTTGAGAAGTAATGATTTTCTCGAATAACTTAGGAATAGCAGACAACTTAGAAATAGCTCTATAGTTCATGACATCAGATTTAGAGCCTTTTTTGTGTAAGGGAATAACATAAGATTCTTTCCATAACTTAGGAAATAATCCGGTCGAAACGGACAAACAAAAAAGTTTAAGAATTGGCTTACAGAGCGAATTAGCACAGTATCTGAGAACACAGCCAGGCACCCCATCAGGCCCAGGAGAAAAATATGGCTTGACCAAACTCAGCTCACGACCTAACGAACTTTCCGTAATCTGCGGACCGAATACAGAGTTAGATGGATAAATTGTATAAGGATAAGGACACTTAGAATCGTAAGTCTTAGACGAATAAGTATCCTGGAAAAAGTCTGCAAATAAGTCCGAAATATTTTGATCGGTACTAGCTGTTTTCTCGTTAAGAGTTAAGGAAGAAGGATATGTAGCAGTTCGCCGCTTTAGATTTACGAAGTTGTAAAACTGCTTAGGGTCTTTAGCAAATTGTAATCTACAGCGAGTTAAGTATGCACTATAGCAACGGTGGTTCAAAGCCAGACTTAGCGCTAACATACCTTGAAAAATCAGTAAGCCTACCAGATAATTTAAACTTTTGTAAAGTTTAGATTTCAAATTTTTAAGTCTACAAAGTTCCCTAGAGAACCAAGGAAGTTTTGTAGACTTAGAATGATACACTCTAGGAACATGTATTTCAAAAATAGAGTTAATAGCTCTATAAAAATGTCAATCGCACCTTCTAAATTATTAGAAGAGTACAATTCCGACCAGTCGTAGTTATTAAATAATATATTGAGATCACTAAAGTTTACTTTACTAAAGCAGTAGTGTTTAGTGATTGGAAGTGGTTTATTTTGCTGCCCGGATGGTGACAGCAAAATAGCGAGCTCTAAAGTGGGATGGAACGCATCTTCAGGTGAAACTAAAGGATCAATTCGTACAACAGTATCGCATACCTGATCTGATACAAAGACAAGATCAAGTATTCGGTTCCTGCAATTTCGAATTGAGTTGACCTGAGATAGATTTAGTTCAAGAAGTCCCGACAGAAACTCGTTAGAAGTCATTAAGTCGTTGTTATCCGACCAAATAACATCGGGCAAGTTAAAGTCACCAACAACTACCAAACAGTCTTTATCCAAAAGCATGCTGGACAAAGATTGAATTACCGTTAAGTGAGCTAGGTATACGGATAAATCAGACTGGGGAGGAATATAAGAGCAGGAAATATATAAGTTAATGTTATGAATTCGCACTTTCACACATACAAATTCTATATTAGTGGGGGAGTTATTTACTAATTGCGATGTAAGATTAGATTTTATCGCAATAAGGACACCACCACCTTTTCTATCCATTCTATCACATCTATAAATAACATAAAGAGGTGAAAGTATAGATGCATCAAGAATGTCAGGTTTAAGCCAGGTCTCAGTAAATGCCAAAATGTTATGTTCGAAAGAAAAACTATCTACATAAAGGTTAGAAAGTTTTGACTTAAGACCTCTAACATTCTGATAAGCTAATAGAATTGAAGAATTTATTAGTTTTTTGACGGAACATTAGTAGGAAGAGAAGGGGGAACAGAAGACTTATGTCTCTTTTGCGGACTGAACTCCTTTACAACCATATCCTCCAGCCAAAAAGCATTAGTACAAATAGTACTAAATACACTTGTGGGGACAGATATTTTAAAGGAGGAAATTTCTCTGTGATGCTTAAATTTAAATTTCTCAACGGACATGTTGTGACAATTATTATTAAGCTTCTTTCAAATGTACGCCTTAACATCTTCAGTTGAAGTGTCAGATGCCAGGCGAGAAATAAAAATTTGGCGTCTATTAGGTATAGACTTCAGAGGTCTAGCAGTCTCCACTACGCAAGGAAGAGCATTTGGAGGCGCGGGATGCTTTGGAGAATTAAACACCCGAAGATGATTGACCTCAGATGACACAAGAGGCATATCATTTGAAGGCCTATCTTTTTTGGCTCTATTAGGTTTAGAGCTACGCGGGTTTGAAGTAGCTGCAGAAGGAATTGTTACCGAGATATTTTCATTATTCAAAACCGGAGTGATAATTACCTCTGGAGGTAAGCTACTAGAAGGAGGCTCAGAGACAATAGGCGCCTCAGTAAAAATTTTAAAATTGTTAAACTTAAATTCCATTGCCTGGAAATCCTTATGAAGAACGTCAAAGCTTTTTTTCAACGCAAAGAAGTTATTGCGCGTAAGCATTGCAAATGATTGCATACTAATCTCCGTATCACGGCAAGCTTCGCAACACCATTTAAGGCCGGTCTTATTGGCGATGTAATCTTTTACACTGTGAAACCTGCACATTTAACATGCGCTAGGTTGTCACACAGCCAGCAGCTTATAAACTCTGCCTTAGGATCGGACATTCCCTTACAGACTTTGATGCAGCACGAAGTCATGATGTAAGAAGAAAATAAGAAAGCAAAAAAAGAGAAAATGGAGAAAAATGATAAGTGAGATATCAATTGAAGTGTAACTAACCTTGTGTCGAGTGCTGTAGAAAAACAAACAGCAATAACACAATGCAAACAGAGCAAGAGAGAGACAATAAGAATACAGTTATTGTAAAAGCGGGCGATAAAGAGCGCAAGCTATATAGATAAGCATGCAGTGAGAGAGCACCAGTTAGAAAGAGTGACGAAAAGACGAGAATAAGCAAAATAGAAAAAAACACAGCTGTTAGCGACGCGCACTGTTTGTGAATATAATTACAAATAAAATGCAATTTTTATAAAACCAAACACACTTAGTTTGACGCTAGCACCAGAAATACGCACTACACAATAATATTGTTTAATTTGGTACCTTTAAAAGTATTAAACTACAATAAGAGATACGGAATTTAAGTGATTTAAGAAGAGCAAAATTAGACACGTCTACTTTGTACAACAGCCAATGCTACAATGCATCTCAATATATATAAATCACTTTACCGAAGTTGATTTGCCTCAATATTTTAGAAAATATGGCCTAAAAGGTGAAAAAATTAAAAAAATTTAAATTTTTAAAAAGAAAAATACTTTGGAAACTTTAATAACCCATAACTCTTTCAAAAAAGGTTCACTTGCAACTTAATTTGGAAAGTAACTTTCTGGCATCTCAATATATATAAATCACTTTACCGAAGTTGATTTGACTCAATATTTAAGAAAATATGGCCTAAAAGGTGAAAAATTATAAAAATTGGCATTTTTAAAAAAGCTAAATTCTTTGGAAACTTTAATAACCCACAACTCTTTCAAAAAAGGTTCACTTGCAACTTAATTTGGAAAGTAACTTTCTGGCATCTCAATATATATAAATCACTTTACCGAAGTTGATTTGACTCAATATTTTAGAAAATATGGCCTAAAAGGTGACAAAATTAAAAAAATTAGAATTTTTAAAAAGAAAAATACTTTGGAAACTTTAATAACCCATAACTCTTTCAAAAAAGGTTCACTTGCAACTTAATTTGGAAAGTAACTTTCTGGCATCTCAATATATATAAATCACTTTACCGAAGTTGATTTGACTCAATATTTTAGAAAATATGGCCTAAAAGGTGAAAAAATTATAAAAATTGGCATTTTTAAAAAAGCAAAATTCTTTGGAAACTTTAGTAACCCATAACTCTTTCAAAAAAGGTTCAATTGCAACTTTATTTGTAAAAGTATATTTCTGGCATCTGAATATATATAAATCACTTTACCGAAGTCGATTTGAATCAATATTTTAGAAAATATGGCCAAAAATGTGAAAAAATTAAAAAAAATTGGCATTTTTAAAAAAGCTAAATTCTTTGGAAACTTTAATAACCCATAACTCTATCAAAAAATGTTCAACTGCAACTTTTTTTGAAAAGTAAATTTCTGGCATCTCAATATATATAAATCACTTTACCGAAGTCGATTTGAATCAATATTTTAGAAAATATGGCCAAAAAGGTGAAAAAATTAAAAAAATTGCCATTTTTAAAAAAGCTAAATTCTTTGGAAACTTAAAATAACCCATAACTCTTTCGAAAAAGGTTCAACTGCAACTTAATTTGGAAAGTAAATTTCTGGCATCTCAATATATATAAATCACTTTACCGAAGTCGATTTGAATCAGTATTTTAGAAAATATGGCCAAGAAGGTGAAAAAATTAAAAAAATTAGCATTTTTAAAAAAGAAAAATCTTTTGGAAACTTTAATAACCCATAACTCTTTTAAAATAGGTTCACTTGCAACTTTATTTGTAAAAGTACATTTTTGGCATCTGAATATATATAAATCACTTTACCGAAGTCGATTTGAATCAATATTTTAGAAAATATGGCCAAAAATGTGAAAAAATTATAAAAATTGGCATTTTTAAAAAAGAAAAATTCTTTGGAAAATTTAATAACCCATAACTCTTTCAAAAAAGGTTTAATTGCAACTTAATTTGGAAAGTAATTTTCTGGCATCTCAATATATATAAATCACTCTACCGAAGTCGATTTGAATCAATATTTTAGAAAATATGGCCTAAAAGGTGAAAAAATTATTAAAATTGGCATTTTTAAAAAAGCTAAATTTTTTGGAAACTTAAAATAACCCATAACTCTTTCGAAAAAGGTTCAACTGCAACTTAATTTGGAAAGTAAATTTCTGGCAAGTCAATATATATAAATCACTTTACCGAAGTCGATTTGAATCAGTATTTTAGAAAATATGGCCTAAAATGTGAAAAAATTATAAAAATTGGCATTTTTAAAAAAGCAAATTTCTTTGGAAACTTTAATAACCCATAACTCTTTCAAAATAGGTTCAATGGCAACTTTATTTAAAAAAATTAATTTCTGGTATCTGAATATGTATAAATCACTTTACCGAAGTCCATTTGAATCAATATTTTAGAAAATATGGCCAAGAAGGTGAAAAAATTAAAAAAATTAGCATTTTTATAAAAGAAAAATCTTTTGGAAACTTTAATAACCCATAACTCTTTTAAAATAGGTTCACTTGCAACTTTATTTGTAAAAGTACATTTTTGGCATCTGAATATATATAAATCACTTTACCGAAGTCGATTTGAATCAATATTTTAGAAAATATGGCCAAAAATGTGAAAAAATTATAAAAATTGGCATTTTTAAAAAAGAAAAATTCTTTGGAAACTTTAATAACCCATAACTCTTTCAAAAAAGGTTCAATTGCAACTTAATTTGGAAAGTAATTTTCTGGCATCTCAATATATATAAATCACTCTACCGAAGTCGATTTGAATCAATATTTTAGAAAATATGGCCTAAAAGGTGAAAAAATTATAAAAATTGGCATTTTTAAAAAAGAAAAATTCTTTGGAAATTTTAATAACCCATAACTCTTTTAAAAAAGGTTCAACTGCAACTTTATTTGGAAAGTAAATTTCTGGCATCTCATTATATATAAATCACTCTACCGAAGTCGATTTGAATCAATATTTTAGAAAATATGGCCTAAAAGGTGAAAAAATTATAAAAATTGACATTTTTAAAAAAGAAAATTCTTTCGAAACTTGAATAACCCATAACTCTTTCAAAATAGATTCAATTGCAACTTTATTTATAAAATTACATTTCTGGCATCTGAATATATATAAATCACTTTACCGAAGTCGATTAAAATCAATATTTTAGAAAATATGGCCTAAAAGGTGAAAAAGTTATAAAAATTGGCATTTTTAAAAAGCAAAATTCTTTGGAAACTTTAATAACCCATAACTGTTTCAAAAAGGTTTAACTGAAACTTCATTTGGAAAGTACATTTCTGGCATATAAATATATATAAATCACTCTACCGAAGTCGATTTGAATCAATATTTTAGAAAATATGGCCAAAAAGGTGAAAAATAGAAAAAAAATTGGCGTTTTAAAATAGCTAAATTCTTTGGAAACTATAATAACCCATAACTCTTTCAAAAAGGTTCAACTGCAACTTAATTTGGAAAGTACATTTTGGCATATAAATATATATAAATCACTTTACCGAAGTCGATTTGAATCAATATTTTAGAAAATATGGCCTAAAAGGTGAAAAATTAAAAAATTGGCATTTTTAAAAAAGCAAAATTCTTTGGAAACTTTAATAACCCATAATTCTTTCAAAATAAGTTCAATTGCAAGTATATTTAAAAAAAAAATTTCTGGCATTTGAATATATATAAATCACTTTACCGAAGTCGATTTGAATCAATATTTTAGAAAATATGGCCAAAAATGTGAAAAAATTAAAATTATTGGCATTTTTAAAAAAGAAAAATTGTTTGGAAACTTTAATAACCCATAACTCTTTCAAAAAAGGTTCAACTGCAACTTAATTTGGAAACTAATTTTCTGGCATGTCAATATATATAAATAACTTTACCGAAGTCGATTTGAATCAATATTTTAGAAAATATGGCCTAAAAGGTGAAAAAATTATAAAATTTGGCATTTTTAAAAAAGCAAAATTCTATGGAAAGTTTAATAACCCATAACTTTCAAAATAGGTTCAATTGCAACTTAATTTGGAAAGTAATTTTCTGGCATCTGAATATGAAATCATTTTACCGAAGTCGATTTGAATCAATATTTTAGATATAAAAAATTATAAAAATTGGCATTTTTAAAAATGCAAAATTCTTTGGAAACTTTAATAACCCATAACTCTTTCAAAAAAGGTTTAATTGCAACTTAATTTGGAAAGTAATTTTCTGGCATCTCAATATATATAAATCACTCTACCGAAGTCGATTTGAATCAATATTTTAGAAAATATGGCCTAAAAGGTGAAAAAATTATAAAAATTGGCATTTTTAAAAAAGCAAAATTCTTTGGAAACTTTAATAACCCAAAACTCTTTCAAAATAGGTTCAATTGCAACTTTATTTATAAAATTACATTTCTGGCATCTGAATATATATAAATCACTTTACCGAAGTCGATTTAAATCAATATTTTAGAAAATATGGCCTAAAAGGTGAAAAAAATTATAAAATTTGGCATTTTAAAAAAGCAAAATTCTTTGGAAACTTTAATAACCCATAACTTTTTCAAAATAGGTTCAATTGCAACTTTATTTAAAAAAATACATTTCTGGCATCTCAATATATATAAATCACTTTACCGAAGTCGATTTGAATCAATATTTTAGAAAATATGGCCTAAACGGTGAAAAATTTATAAAAATTGGCATTTTTAAAAACGCAAAACTCTTTGGAAACTTTAATAACCCATAACTCTTTCAAAAAAGGTTCAATTGCAACTTAATTTGGAAAGTAATTTTCTGGCATCTCAATATATATAAATCACTTTACCGAAGTCGATTTGAATCAATATTTTAGAAAATATGGCCTAAGAGGTGAAAAAATTGTAAAAATTGGCATTTTTAAAAAGTAAAATTCTTTGGAAACGTTAATAACCCATAACTCTTTCAAAAAGGTTCAACTGCAACTTTATTTGGAAAGTAAATTTCTGGCATCTCATTATATATAAATCACTCTACGGAAGTCGATTTGAATCAATCTTTTAGAAAATATGGCCAAAAAGGTGAAAAAATTATAAAAATTGGCATTTTTAAAAAAGCAGAATTCTTTGAAAACTTTAATAACCCATAACTCTTTCAAAATAGGTTCAATTGCAACTTTATTTATAAAATTACATTTCTGGCATCTGAATATATATAAATCACTTTACCGAAGACGATTTGAATCAATATTTTAGAAAATATGGCCTAAAAGGTGAAAAAATTATTAAAATTGGCATTCTTAAAAAAGCAAAATTCTTTGGAAACTTTAATAACTCATAACTCTTTCAAAAATGGTTTAACTGAAACTTAATTTGGAAAGTACATTTCTGGCATATAAATATATATAAATAACTTTACTGAAGTCGATTTGAATCAATATTTTAGAAAATATGGCCTAAAAGGTGAAAAAATTTTAAAAATTGGCATTTTTAAAAAAGCTAAATTCTTTGGAAACTTTAATAACCCATAACTTTTTCAAAATAGGTTCAACTGCAACTTAATTTAGAAACTAATTTTCTGGCATGTCAATATATATAAATAACTTTACCGAAGTCGATTTGAATCAATATTTTAGAAAATATGGCCTAAAAGGTGAAAAAATTATAAAATTTGGCATTTTTAAAAAAGCAAAATTCTTTGGAAAGTTTAATAACCCATAACTTTCAAAATAGGTTCAATTGCAACTTAATTTGGAAAGTAATTTTCTGGCATCTGAATATATATAAATCATTTTACCGAAGTCGATTTAAATCAATATTTTAGATATAAAAAATTATAAAAATTGGCATTTTTAAAAATGCAAAATTCTTTGGAAACCTTAATAACCCATAACTCTTTCAAAAAGGTTCAACTGCAACTTTATTTGAAAAGTAAATTTCTGGCATCTCATTATATATAAATCGCTTCACCAAAGTCGATTTGAATCAATCTTTTAGAAAATATGGCCAAAAAGGTGAAAAAATTATAAAAATTGGCATTTTTAAAAAAGCAGAATTCTTTGAAAACTTTAATAACCCATAACTCTTTCAAAATAGGTTCAATTGCAACTTTATTTAAAAAAATACATTTCTGGCATCTCAATATATATAAATCACTTTACCGAAGTCGATTTGAATCAATATTTTAGAAAATATGGCCAAAAAGGTGAAAAAATTAAAAAAATTGGCATTTTTAAAAAAGTAAAATTCTTTGGAAACGTTAATAACCCATAACTCTTTCAAAAAAGGTTCAACTGCAACTTTATTTGGAAAGTAAATTTCTGGCATCTCATTATATATAAATCACTCTACGGAAGTCGATTTGAATCAATCTTTTAGAAAATATGGCCAAAAAGGTGAAAAAATTATAAAAATTGGCATTTTTAAAAAAGCAGAATTCTTTGAAAACTTTAATAACCCATAACTCTTTCAAAATAGGTTCAATTGCAACTTTATTTATAAAATTACATTTCTGGCATCTGAATATATATAAATCACTTTACCGAAGACGATTTGAATCAATATTTTAGAAAATATGGCCTAAAAGGTGAAAAAATTATTAAAATTGGCATTCTTAAAAAAGCAAAATTCTTTGGAAACTTTAATAACTCATAACTCTTTCAAAAATGGTTTAACTGAAACTTAATTTGGAAAGTACATTTCTGGCATATAAATATATATAAATCACTTTACCGAAGTCGATTTGAATCAATATTTTAGAAAATATGGCCTAAAAGGTGAAAAAATTATAAAAATTGGCATTTTTAAAAAAGCAAAATTCTTTGGAAACTTTAATAACCCATAACTTTTTCAAAATAGGTTCAACTGCAACTTAATTTGGAAACTAATTTTCTGGCATGTCAATATATATAAATAACTTTACCGAAGTCGATTTGAATCAATATTTTAGAAAATATGGCCTAAAAGGTGAAAAAATTATAAAATTTGGCATTTTTAAAAAAGCAAAATTCTTTGGAAAGTTTAATAACCCATAACTTTCAAAATAGGTTCAATTGCAACTTAATTTGGAAAGTAATTTTCTGGCATCTGAATATATATAAATCATTTTACCGAAGTCGATTTAAATCAATATTTTAGATATAAAAAATTATAAAAATTGGCATTTTTAAAAATGCAAAATTCTTTGGAAACCTTAATAACCCATAACTCTTTCAAAAAAGGTTCAACTGCAACTTTATTTGAAAAGTAAATTTCTGGCATCTCATTATATATAAATCGCTTCACCAAAGTCGATTTGAATCAATCTTTTAGAAAATATGGCCAAAAAGGTGAAAAAATTATAAAAATTGGCATTTTTAAAAAAGCAGAATTCTTTGAAAACTTTAATAACCCATAACTCTTTCAAAATAGGTTCAATTGCAACTTTATTTAAAAAATACATTTCTGGCATCTCAATATATATAAATCACTTTACCGAAGTCGATTTGAATCAATATTTTAGAAAATATGGCCTAAACGGTGAAAAATTTATAAAAATTGGCATTTTTAAAAACGCAAAACTCTTTGGAAACTTTAATAACCCATAACTCTTTCAAAAAAGGTTCAATTGCAACTTAATTTGGAAAGTAATTTTCTGGCATCTCAATATATATAAATCACTTTACCGAAGTCGATTTGAATCAATATTTTAGAAAATATGGCCTAAGAGGTGAAAAAATTGTAAAAATTGGCATTTTTAAAAAAGTAAAATTCTTTGGAAACGTTAATAACCCATAACTCTTTCAAAAAAGGTTCAACTGCAACTTTATTTGGAAAGTAAATTTCTGGCATCTCATTATATATAAATCACTCTACGGAAGTCGATTTGAATCAATCTTTTAGAAAATATGGCCAAAAAGGTGAAAAAATTATAAAAATTGGCAATTTTAAAAAAGCAGAATTCTTTGAAAACTTTAATAACCCATAACTCTTTCAAAATAGGTTCAATTGCAACTTTATTTATAAAATTACATTTCTGGCATCTGAATATATATAAATCACTTTACCGAAGTCGATTTGAATCAATATTTTAGAAAATATGGCCTAAAAGGTGAAAAAATTATAAAATTTGGCATTTTTAAAAAAGCAAAATTCTTTGGAAAGTTTAATAACCCATAACTTTCAAAATAGGTTCAATTGCAACTTAATTTGGAAAGTAATTTTCTGGCATCTGAATATATATAAATCATTTTACCGAAGTCGATTTGAATCAATATTTTAGATATAAAAAATTATAAAAATTGGCATTTTTAAAAATGCAAAATTCTTTGGAAACCTTAATAACCCATAACTCTTTCAAAAAAGGTTCAACTGCAACTTTATTTGAAAAGTAAATTTCTGGCATCTCATTATATATAAATCGCTTCACCGAAGTCGATTTGGATCAATATTTTAGAAAATATGGCCTAAAAGGTGAAAAAATTATAAAAATTGGCATTTTTAAAAAAGCAAAATTCTTTGGAAACTTTAATAACCCATAACTCTTTCAAAATAGGTTCAATTGCAACTTTATTTATAAAATTACATTTCTGGCATCTGAATATATATAAATCACTTTACCGAAGTCGATTTGAATCAATATTTTAGAAAATATGGCCTAAAAGGTGAAAAAATTATAAAAATTGGCATTTTTAAAAAAGCAAAATTCTTTGGAAACTTTAATAACCCATAACTTTTTCAAAATAGGTTCAATTGCAACTTTATTTAAAAAAATACATTTCTGGCATCTCAATATATATAAATCACTTTACCGAAATCGATTTGAATCAATATTTTAGAAAATATGGCCTAAACGGTGAAAAAATTATAAAAATTGGCATTTTTAAAAACGCAAAATTCTTTGGAAACTTTAATAACCCATAACTCTTTCAAAAAAGGTTCAATTGCAACTTAATTTGGAAAGTAATTTTCTGGCATCTCAATATGTATAAAACAGTTTACCGAAGTCGATTTGAATCAATATTTTAGAAAATATGGCCTAAAAGGTGAAAAAATTGTAAAAATTGGCATTTTTAAAAAAGTAAAATTCTTTGGAAACCTTAATAACCCATAACTCTTTCAAAAAAGGTTCAACTGCAACTTTATTTGGAAAGTAAATTTCTGGCATCTCATTATATATAAATCACTCTACGGAAGTCGATTTGAATCAATCTTTTAGAAAATATGGCCTAAAAGGTGAAAAAATTATAAAAATTGGCATTTTTAAAAAAGCAGAATTCTTTGGAAACTTTAATAACCCATAACTCTTTCAAAATAGGTTCAATTGCAACTTTATTTATAAAATTACATTTCTGGCATCTGAATATATATAAATCACTTTACCGAAGACGATTTGAATCAATATTTTAGAAAATATGGCCTAAAAGGTGAAAAAATTATAAAAATTGGCATTTTTAAAAAAGCAAAATTCTTTGGAAACTTTAATAACTCATAACTCTTTCAAAAAAGGTTTAACTGAAACTTAATTTGGAAAGTAAATTTCTGGCAAGTCAATATATATAAATCACTTTACCGAAGTCGATTTGAATCAATATTTTAGAAAATATGGCCTAAAAGGTGAAAAAATTATAAAAATTGGCATTTTTAAAAAAGTAAAATTCTTTGGAAACTTTAATAACCCATAACTTTTTCAAAATAGGTTCAATTGCAACTTTATTTAAAAAAATACATTTCTGGCATCTCAATATATATAAATCACTTTACCGAAGTCGATTTGAATCAATATTTTAGAAAATATGGCCTAAACGGTGAAAAAATTATAAAAATTGGCATTTTTAAAAAAGCAAAATTCTTTGGAAACTTTAATAACCCATAACTCTTTCAAAAAAGGTTCAATTGCAACTTAATTTGGAAAGTAATTTTCTGGCATCTCAATATGTATAAAACAGTTTACCGAAGTCGATTTGAATCAATATTTTAGAAAATATGGCCTAAAAGGTGAAAAAATTGTAAAAATTGGCATTTTTAAAAAAGCAAAATTCTTTGGAAACTTTAATAACCCATAACTCTTTCAAAAAAGGTTCAACTGCAACTTTATTTGGAAAGTAAATTTCTGGCATATAAATATATATAAATCACTTTACCGAAGTCGATTTGAATCAATATTTTAGAAAATATGCCCAAAAAGATGAAAAAATTAAAAAAATTGGCATTTTTAAAAAAGCTAAAATCTTTGGAAACTTAAAATAACTCAATATATATAAATCACTTTACCGAAGTCGATTGGAATCAATATTTTAGAAAATATGGCCTAAAAGGTGAAAAAATTGTAAAAATTGACATTTTTAAAAAAGCAAAATTCTTTGGAAACTTTAATAACCCATAACTCTTTCAAAAAAGGTTCAACTGCAACTTTATTTGGAAAGTAAATTTCTGGCATCTCATTATATATAAATCACTCTACGGAAGTCGATTTGAATCAATCTTTTAGAAAATATGGCCAAAAAGGTGAAAAAAATTGTAAAAATTGACATTTTTAAAAAAGCAAAATTCTTTGGAAACTTTAATAACCCATAACTCTTTCAAAAAGGTTCAACTGCAACTTTATTTGGAAAGTAAATTTCTGGCATCTCATTATATATAAATCACTCTACGGAAGTCGATTTGAATCAATCTTTTAGAAAATATGGCCAAAAAGGTGAAAAAATTATAAAAATTGGCATTTTTAAAAAGCAGAATTCTTTGGAAACTTTAATAACCCATAACTCTTTCAAAATAGGTTCAATTGCAACTTTATTTATAAAATTACATTTCTGGCATCTGAATATATATAAATCACTCTACGGAAGTCGATTTGAATCAATCTTTTAGAAAATATGCCCAAAAATGTGAAAAAATTAAAAATATTGGCATTTTGTAAATAAGCTAAATTCTTTGGAAACTTTAATAACCCATAACTCTTTCAAAAAAGTTTCAATTTCAACTTTATTTGTAAAGTACATTTCTGGCATCTGAATATATATAAATCACTTTACCGAAGTCGATTTGAATCAATATTTTAGAAAAAATGGCATAAAAGGTGAAAAAATTATAAAAATTGGCATTTTTAAAAAAGCAAAATTCGCTGGAAACTTTAATAACCCATAACTCTTTCAAAATAGGTTCAATTGCAACTTTATTTATAAAATTACATTTCTGGCATCTGAATATATATAAATCACTTTACCGAAGACGATTTGAATCAATATTTTAGAAAATATGGCCTAAAAGGTGAAAAAATTGTAAAAATTGACATTTTTAAAAAAGCAAAATTCTTTGGAAACTTTAATAACCCATAACTCTTTCAAAAAAGGTTCAACTGCAACTTTATTTGGAAAGTAAATTTCTGGCATCTCATTATATATAAATCACTCTACGGAAGTCGATTTGAATCAATCTTTTAGAAAATATGGCCAAAAAGGTGAAAAAATTATAAAAATTGGCATTTTTAAAAAGCAGAATTCTTTGGAAACTTTAATAACCCATAACTCTTTCAAAATAGGTTCAATTGCAACTTTATTTATAAAATTACATTTCTGGCATCTGAATATATATAAATCACTTTACCGAAGACGATTTGAATCAATATTTTAGAAAATATGGCCTAAAAGGTGAAAAAATTATAAAAATTGGCATTTTTAAAAAAGCAAAATTCTTTGGAAACTTTAATAACTCATAACTCTTTCAAAAAAGGTTTAACTGAAACTTAATTTGGAAAGTACATTTCTGGCATATAAATATATATAAATCACTTTACCGAAGTCGATTTGAATCAATATTTTAGAAAATATGCCCAAAAAGATGAAAAAATTAAAAAATTGGCATTTTTAAAAGCTAAAATCTTTGGAAACTTAAAATAACTCAATATATATAAATCACTTTACCGAAGTCGATTGGAATCAATATTTTAGAAAATATGGCCTAAAAGGTGAAAAAATTGTAAAAATTGACATTTTTAAAAAAGCAAAATTCTTTGGAAACCTTAATAACCCATAACTCTTTCAAAAAAGGTTCAACTGCAACTTTATTTGGAAAGTAAATTTCTGGCATCTCATTATATATAAATCACTCTACGGAAGTCGATTTGAATCAATCTTTTAGAAAATATGGCCAAAAAGGTGAAAAAATTATAAAAATTGGCATTTTTAAAAAAGCAAAATTCTTTGGAAACCTTAATAACCCATAACTCTTTCAAAAAAGGTTCAACTGCAACTTTATTTGGAAAGTAAATTTCTGGCATCTCATTATATATAAATCACTCTACGGAAGTCGATTTGAATCAATCTTTTAGAAAATATGCCCAAAAATGTGAAAAAATTAAAAATATTGGCATTTTGTAAATAAGCTAAATTCTTTGGAAACTTTAATAACCCATAACTCTTTCAAAAAAGTTTCAATTTCAACTTTATTTGTAAAGTACATTTCTGGCATCTGAATATATATAAATCACTTTACCGAAGTCGATTTGAATCAATATTTTAGAAAAAATGGCATAAAAGGTGAAAAAATTATAAAAATTGGCATTTTTAAAAAAGCAAAATTCGCTGGAAACTTTAATAACCCATAACTACTTCAAAATAGGTTCAACTGCAACTTTATTTATTAAAATACATTTCTGGCATCTAAATATATATAAATCACTTTACCGAAGACGATTTGAATCCATATTTTAGAAAATATGGCCAAAAAGGTGAAAAAATTAAAAAAATTGGCATTTTTAAAAAAGCAAAATTCTTTGGAAACTTAAATAACCCATAACTCTTTCAAAAATGGTTCAACTGCAACTTAATTTGGAAGTACATTTCTGGCATCTCAATATATATAAATCACTCTACCGAAGTCGATTTGAATCAATATTTTAGAAAATATGGCCTAAACGGTGAAAAAATTATAAAAATTGGCATTTTTAAAAAAGCAAAATTCTTTGGAAACTTTAATAACCCATAACTCTTTCAAAAAAGGTTCAACTGCAACTTTATTTGGAAAGTAAATTTCTGGCATCTCATTATATATAAATCACTCTACGGAAGTCGATTTGAATCAATCTTTTAGAAAATATGGCCAAAAAGGTGAAAAAAATTATAAAAATTGGCATTTTTAAAAAAGCAGAATTCTTTGGAAACTTTAATAACCCATAACTCTTTCAAAATAGGTTCAATTGCAACTTTACTTATAAAATTACATTTCTGGCATCTGAATATATATAAATCACTTTACCGAAGACGATTTGAATCAATATTTTAGAAAATATGGCCTAAAAGGTGAAAAAATTATAAAAATTGGCATTTTTAAAAAAGCAAAATTCTTTGGAAACTTTAATAACTCATAACTCTTTCAAAAAGGTTTAACTGAAACTTAATTTGGAAAGTACATTTCTGGCATATAAATATATATAAATCACTTTACCGAAGTCGTTTTGAATCAATATTTTAGAAAATATGCCCAAAAAGATGTAAAAATTAAAAAATTGGCATTTTTAAAAAGCTAAAATCTTTGGAAACTTAAAATAACTCAATAAATATAAATCACTTTACCGAAGTCGATTGGAATCAATATTTTAGAAAATATGGCCTAAATGGTGAAAAAATTGTAAAATTTGACATTTTTAAAAAAGCAAAATTCTTTGGAAACCTTAATAACCCATAACTCTTTCAAAAAAGGTTCAACTGCAACTTTATTTGGAAAGTAAATTTCTGGCATCTCATTATATATAAATCACTCTACGGAAGTCGATTTGAATCAATCTTTTAGAAAATATGGCCAAAAAGGTGAAAAAATTATAAAATTGGCATTTTTAAAAAGCAAAATTCTTTGGAAACCTTAATAACCCATAACTCTTTCAAAAAAGGTTCAACTGCAACTTTATTTGGAAAGTAAATTTCTGGCATCTCATTATATATAAATCACTCTACGGAAGTCGATTTGAATCAATCTTTTAGAAAATATGCCCAAAAATGTAAAAAAATTAAAAATATTGGCATTTTGTAAATAAGCTAAATTCTTTGTAAACTTTAATAACCCATAACTCTTTCAAAAAAGTTTCAATTTCAACTTTATTTGTAAAGTACATTTCTGGCATCTGAATATATATAAATCACTTTACCGAAGTCGATTTGAATCAATATTTTAGAAAAAATGGCATAAAAGGTGAAAAAATTATAAAAATTGGCATTTTTAAAAAGCAAAATTCCTGGAAACTTTAATAACCCATAACTACTTCAAAATAGGTTCAACTGCAACTTTATTTATTAAAATACATTTCTGGCATCTAAATATATATAAATCACTTTACCGAAGACGATTTGAATCCATATTTTAGAAAATATGGCCAAAAGGTGAAAAAATTAAAAAAATTGGCATTTTTAAAAAAGCAAAATTCTTTGGAAACTTAAATAACCCATAACTCTTTCAAAAATGGTTCAACTGCAACTTAATTTGGAAGTACATTTCTGGCATCTCAATATATATAAATCACTCTACCGAAGTCGATTTGAATCAATATTTTAGAAAATATGGCCTAAACGGTGAAAAAATTATAAAAATTGGCATTTTTAAAAAAGCAAAATTCTTTGGAAACTTTAATAACCCATAACTCTTTCAAAAAGATTCAATTGCAACTTAATTTGGAAAGTAATTTTCTGGCATCTCAATATGTATAAAACAGTTTACCGAAGTCGATTTGAATCAATATTTTAGAAAATATGGCCTAAAAGGTGAAAAAATTGTAAAAATTGACATTTTTCAAAAAGCAAAATTCTTTGGAAACTTTAATAACCCATAACTCTTTCAAAAAAGGTTCAACTGCAACTTTATTTGGAAAGTAAATTTCTGGCATCTCATTATATATAAATCACTTTACGGAAGTCGATTTGAATCAATCTTTTAGAAAATATGGCCAAAAAGGTGAAAAAATTATAAAAATTGGCATTTTTAAAAAAAGCAGAATTCTTTGGAAACTTTAATAACCCATAACTCTTTCAAAATAGGTTCAATTGCAACTTTATTTATAAAATTACATTTCTGGCATCTGAATATATATAAATCACTTTACCGAAGACGATTTGAATCAATATTTTAGAAAATATGGCCTAAAAGGTGAAAAAATTGTAAAAATTGACATTTTTAAAAAAGCAAAATTCTTTGGAAACTTTAATAACCCATAACTCTTTCAAAAAAGGTTCAACTGCAACTTTATTTGGAAAGTAAATTTCTGGCATCTCATTATATATAAATCACTCTACGGAAGTCGATTTGAATCAATCTTTTAGAAAATATGGCCAAAAAGGTGAAAAAATTATAAAAATTGGCATTTTTAAAAAAGCAGAATTCTTTGGAAACTTTAATAACCCATAACTCTTTCAAAATAGGTTCAATTGCAACTTTATTTATAAAATTACATTTCTGGCATCTGAATATATATAAATCACTTTACCGAAGACGATTTGAATCAATATTTTAGAAAATATGGCCTAAAAGGTGAAAAAATTATAAAAATTGGCATTTTTAAAAAAGCAAAATTCTTTGGAAACTTTAATAACCCATAACTCTTTCAAAATAGGTTCAATTGCAACTTTATTTATAAAATTACATCTCTGGCATCTGAATATATATAAATCACTCTACGGAAGTCGATTTGAATCAATCTTTTAGAAAATATGCCCAAAAAGATGAAAAAATTAAAAAATTGGCATTTTTAAAAAGCTAAAATCTTTGGAAACTTAAAATAACTCAATATATATAAATCACTTTACCGAAGTCGATTGGAATCAATATTTTAGAAAATATGGCCTAAAAGGTGAAAAAATTGTAAAAATTGACATTTTTAAAAAAGCAAAATTCTTTGGAAACCTTAATAACCCATAACTCTTTCAAAAAAGGTTCAACTGCAACTTTATTTGGAAAGTAAATTTCTGGCATCTCATTATATATAAATCACTCTACGGAAGTCGATTTGAATCAATCTTTTAGAAAATATGGCCAAAAAGGTGAAAAAATTATAAAAATTGGCATTTTTAAAAAAGCAAAATTCTTTGGAAACCTTAATAACCCATAACTCTTTCAAAAAAGGTTCAACTGCAACTTTATTTGGAAAGTAAATTTCTGGCATCTCATTATATATAAATCACTCTACGGAAGTCGATTTGAATCAATCTTTTAGAAAATATGCCCAAAAATGTGAAAAAATTAAAAATATTGGCATTTTGTAAATAAGCTAAATTCTTTGGAAACTTTAATAACCCATAACTCTTTCAAAAAAGTTTCAATTTCAACTTTATTTGTAAAGTACATTTCTGGCATCTGAATATATATAAATCACTTTACCGAAGTCGATTTGAATCAATATTTTAGAAAAAATGGCATAAAAGGTGAAAAAATTATAAAAATTGGCATTTTTAAAAAAGCAAAATTCGCTGGAAACTTTAATAACCCATAACTACTTCAAAATAGGTTCAACTGCAACTTTATTTATTAAAATACATTTCTGGCATCTAAATATATATAAATCACTTTACCGAAGACGATTTGAATCCATATTTTAGAAAATATGGCCAAAAAGGTGAAAAAATTAAAAAAATTGGCATTTTTAAAAAAGCAAAATTCTTTGGAAACTTAAATAACCCATAACTCTTTCAAAAATGGTTCATCTGCAACTTAATTTGGAAGTACATTTCTGGCATCTCAATATATATAAATCACTCTACCGAAGTCGATTTGAATCAATATTTTAGAAAATATGGCCTAAACGGTGAAAAAATTATAAAAATTGGCATTTTTAAAAAAGCAAAATTCTTTGGAAACTTTAATAACCCATAACTCTTTCAAAAAAGATTCAATTGCAACTTAATTTGGAAAGTAATTTTCTGGCATCTCAATATGTATAAAACAGTTTACCGAAGTCGATTTGAATCAATATTTTAGAAAATATGGCCTAAAAGGTGAAAAAATTGTAAAAATTGACATTTTTCAAAAAGCAAAATTCTTTGGAAACTTTAAAAACCGTAACTCTTTCAAAAAAGGTTCAACTGCAACTTTATTTGGAAAGTAAATTTCTGGCATCTCATTATATATAAATCACTCTACGGAAGTCGATTTGAATCAATCTTTTAGAAAATATGGCCAAAAAGGTGAAAAAATTATAAAAATTGGCATTTTTAAAAAAGCAGAATTCTTTGGAAACTTTAATAACCCATAACTCTTTCAAAATAGGTTCAATTGCAACTTTATTTATAAAATTACATTTCTGGCATCTGAATATATATAAATCACTTTACCGAAGACGATTTGAATCAATATTTTAGAAAATATGGCCTAAAAGGTGAAAAAATTATAAAAATTGGCATTTTTAAAAAAGCAAAATTCTTTGGAAACTTTAATAACTCATAACTCTTTCAAAAAAGGTTTAACTGAAACTTAATTTGGAAAGTACATTTCTGGCATATAAATATATATAAATCACTTTACCGAAGTCGTTTTGAATCAATATTTTAGAAAATATGCCCAAAAAGATGAAAAAATTAAAAAATTGGCATTTTTAAAAAGCTAAAATCTTTGGAAACTTAAAATAACTCAATAAATATAAATCACTTTACCGAAGTCGATTGGAATCAATATTTTAGAAAATATGGCCTAAAAGGTGAAAAAAATTGTAAAATTTGACATTTTTAAAAAAGCAAAATTCTTTGGAAACCTTAATAACCCATAACTCTTTCAAAAAGGTTCAACTGCAACTTTATTTGGAAAGTAAATTTCTGGCATCTCATTATATATAAATCACTCTACGGAAGTCGATTTGAATCAATCTTTTAGAAAATATGGCCAAAAAGGTGAAAAAATTATAAAAATTGGCATTTTTAAAAAAGCAAAATTCTTTGGAAACCTTAATAACCCATAACTCTTTCAAAAAGGTTCAACTGCAACTTTATTTGGAAAGTAAATTTCTGGCATCTCATTATATATAAATCACTCTACGGAAGTCGATTTGAATCAATCTTTTAGAAAATATGCCCAAAAATGTGAAAAAATTAAAAATATTGGCATTTTGTAAATAAGCTAAATTCTTTGGAAACTTCAATAACCCATAACTCTTTCAAAAAAGTTTCAATTTCAACTTTATTTGTAAAGTACATTTCTGGCATCTGAATATATATAAATCACTTTACCGAAGTCGATTTGAATCAATATTTTAGAAAAAATGGCATAAAAGGTGAAAAAATTATAAAAATTGGCATTTTTAAAAAAGCAAAATTCGCTGGAAACTTTAATAACCCATAACTACTTCAAAATAGGTTCAACTGCAACTTTATTTATTAAAATACATTTCTGGCATCTAAATATATATAAATCACTTTACCGAAGACGATTTGAATCCATATTTTAGAAAATATGGCCAAAAAGGTGAAAAAATTAAAAAAATTGGCATTTTGAAAAAAGCTAAATTCTTTGGAAACTTAAATAACCCATAACTCTTTCAAAAATGGTTCAACTGCAACTTAATTTGGAAGTACATTTCTGGCATCTCAATATATATAAATCACTCTACCGAAGTCGATTTGAATCGATATTTAAAAAAAAAAGCCTAAAAGGTGAAAAAATTGTAAAAATTGGCATTTTTAAAAAAGCAAAATTCTTTGGAAACTTTAATAACCCATAGCTCCTTCAAAATAGGTTCAATTGCAACTTTATTTGTAAAATACATTTCTGGCATCTGAATATATATAAATCACTTTACCGAAGTCGATTGGAATCAATATTTTAGAAAATATGGCCAAAAATGTGAAAAAATTAAAAATATTGGCATTTTGTAAGAAAGCTAAATTCTTTGGAAAATTTAATAACCTATACCTCTTTCAAAAAAGGTTCAATTGCAACTTTATTTGTAAAGTACATTTCTGGCATCTGAATATATATAAATCACTTTACCGAAGTCGATTTGAATCAGTATTTTAGAAAATATGGCCAAAAAGGTGAAAAAATTAAAAATATTGGCATTTTTAAAAAAGCAAAATTGTTTGGAAACTTTAATAACCCATAACTTTCAAAATAGGTTCAATTGCAACTTAATTTGGAAAGTAATTTTCTGGCATCTGAATATATATAAATCACTTTACCGAAGTCGATTTGAATCAATATTTTAGATATAAAAAATTATAAAAATTGGCATTTTTAAAAAAGCCAAATTCTTTGGAAACTTTAATAACCCATAACTCTTTCAAAATAGGTTCAATTGCAACTTTATTTGGAAAGTAAATTTCTGGCATCTCATTATATATAAATCACTCCACCGAAGTCGATTTGAATCAATATTTTAGAAAATATGGCCTAAAAGGTGAAAAAATTATAAAAATTGGCATTTTTAAAAAAGCAAAATTCTTTGAAAACTTTAATAACCCATAACTCTTTCAAAATAGGTTCAATTGCAACTTTGTTTGGAAAGTAAATTTCTGGCATCTCATTATATATAAATCACTCTACGGAAGTCGATTTGAATCAATCTTTTAGAAAATATGCCCAAAAATGTGAAAAAATTAAAAATATTGGCATTTTGTAAATAAGCTAAATTCTTTGGAAACTTTAATAACCCATAACTCTTTCAAAAAAGTTTCAATTTCAACTTTATTTGTAAAGTACATTTCTGGCATCTGAATATATATAAATCACTTTACCGAAGTCGATTTGAAATTACATTTCTGGCATCTGAATATATATAAATCACTTTACCGAAGTCGATTTGAATCAATATTTTAGAAAATATGGCCTAAAGGTGAAAAAAAGCAAAATTCTTTGGAAACTTTAATAACCCATAACTTTTTCAAAATAGGTTCAATTGCAACTTTATTTAAAAAAATACATTTCTGGCATCTCAATATATATAAATCACTTTACCGAAGTCGATTTGAATCAATATTTTAGAAAATATGGCCTAAACGGTGAAAAAATTATAAAAATTGGCATTTTTAAAAACGCAAAATTCTATAGAAACTTTAATAACCCATAACTCTTTCAAAAAAGGTTCTCATTATATATAAATCACTCTACCGAAGTCGATTTGAATCAATATTTTAGAAAATATGGCCTAAAAGGTGAAAAAATTTATAAAAATTGCCATTTTTAAAAAAGCAAAATTCTTTGGAAACTTTAATAACCCATAACTCTTTCAAAATAGGTTCAATTGCAACTTTATTTATAAAAGTACATTTTTGACATCTGAATATATATAAATCACTTTACCGAAGTCGATTTGAATCAATATTTTAGAAAATATGGCCAAAAAGGTAAAAAAATTAAAAAGTTGGCATTTTTAAAAAAGCAAAATTGTTTGGAAACTTTAATAACCCATAACTCTTTCAAAATAGGTTCAATTGCAACTTAATTTGGAAAGTAATTTTCTGGCATCTCAATATATATAAATCACTTTACCGAAGTCAATTGGCAAAAAATTGGCAACTTAATTTGGAAAGTACATTTCTGGCATCTCAATATATATAAATAATTCTACCGAAGTCGATTTGAAACGATATTTTAAAAAAAAATCCTAAAAGGTGAATAAATTGTAAAAATTGGCATTTTTAAAAAAGCAAAATTCTTTGGAAACTTTAATAACCCATAACTCCTTCAAAATAGGTTCAATTGCAACTTTATTTGTAAAGTACATTTATGGCATCCAAATATATATAAATAACTTTACCGAAGTCGATTGGAATCAATATTTTAGAAAATATGGCCAAAAATGTGAAAAAATTAAAAATATTGGCATTTTGTAAAAAAGCTAAATTCTTTGGAAACTTTAATAACCCATAACTCTTTCAAAAAAGTTTCAATTTCAACTTTATTTGTAAAGTACATTTCTGGCATCTGAATATATATAAATCACTTTACCGAAGTCGATTTGAATCAATATTTTAGAAAAAATGGCATAAAAGGTGAAAAAATTATAAAAATTGGCATTTTTAAAAAAGCAAAATTGGATGGAAACTTTAATAACCCATAACTACTTCAAAATAGGTTCAACTGCAACTTTATTTATTAAAATACATTTCTGGCATCTAAATATATATAAATCACTTTACCGAAGACGATTTGAATCAATATTTTAGAAAATATGGCCAAAAAGGTGAAAAAATTAAAAAAATTGGCATTTTTAAAAAAGCAAAATTCTTTGGAAACTTTAATAACCCATAACTCTTTCAAAAATGGTTCAACTGCAACTTAATTTGGAAGTACATTTCTGGCATCTCAATATATATAAATCACTCTACCGAAGTCGATTTGAATCGATATTTAAAAAAAAGCCTAAAAGGTGAAAAAATTAAAAATATTGGCATTTTGTAAGAAATCTAAATTCTTTGGAAAATTTAATAACCTATAACTCTTTCAAAAAATGTTCAATTGCAACTTTATTTGTAAAGTACATTTCTGGCATCTGAATATATATAAATCACTTTACCGAAGTCGATTTGAATCAGTATTTTAGAAAATATGGCCAAAAAGGTGAAAAAATTAAAAATATTGGCATTTTTAAAAAAGCAAAATTGTTTGGAAACTTTAATAACCCATAACTTTTTCAAAAAAGGTTCAACTGCAACTTAATTTGGAAAGTACATTTCTGGCATCTCAATATATATAAATCACTCTACCGAAGTCGATTTAAATCGATATTTAAAAAAAAATGGCCTAAAAGGTGAAAAAATTGTAAAAATTGGCATTTTTTTAAAAAGCAAAATTCTTTGGAAACTTTAATAACCCATAACTCCTTCAAAATAGGTTCAATTGCAACTTTATTTGTAAAGTACATTTATGGCATCCAAATATATATAAATAACTTTACCGAAGTCGATTGGAATCAATATTTTAGAAAATATGGCCAAAAATGTGAAAAAATTAAAAATATTGGCATTTTGTAAAAAAGCTAAATTCTTTGGAAACTTTAATAACCCATAACTCTTTCAAAAAAGTTTCAATTTCAACTTTATTTGTAAAGTACATTTCTGGCATCTGAATATATATAAATCACTTTACCGAAGTCGATTTGAATCAATATTTTAGAAAAAATGGCATAAAAGGTGAAAAAATTATAAAAATTGGCATTTTTAAAAAAGCAAAATTGGATGGAAACTTTAATAACCCATAACTACTTCAAAATAGGTTCAACTGCAACTTTATTTATTAAAATACATTTCTGGCATCTAAATATATATAAATCACTTTACCGAAGACGATTTGAATCAATATTTTAGAAAATATGGCCAAAAAGGTGAAAAAATTAAAAAAATTGGCATTTTTAAAAAAGCAAAATTCTTTGGAAACTTTAATAACCCATAACTCTTTCAAAAATGGTTCAACTGCAACTTAATTTGGAAGTACATTTCTGGCATCTCAATATATATAAATCACTCTACCGAAGTCGATTTGAATCGATATTTAAAAAAAAGCCTAAAAGGTGAAAAAATTAAAAATATTGGCATTTTGTAAGAAATCTAAATTCTTTGGAAAATTTAATAACCTATAACTCTTTCAAAAAATGTTCAATTGCAACTTTATTTGTAAAGTACATTTCTGGCATCTGAATATATATAAATCACTTTACCGAAGTCGATTTGAATCAGTATTTTAGAAAATATGGCCAAAAAGGTGAAAAAATTAAAAATATTGGCATTTTTAAAAAAGCAAAATTGTTTGGAAACTTTAATAACCCATAACTTTTTCAAAAAAGGTTCAACTGCAACTTAATTTGGAAAGTACATTTCTGGCATCTCAATATATATAAATCACTCTACCGAAGTCGATTTAAATCGATATTTAAAAAAAAATGGCTTAAAAGGTGAAAAAATTGTAAAAATTGGCATTTTTTTAAAAAGCAAAATTCTTTGGAAACTTTAATAACCCATAACTCCTTCAAAATAGTTTTAACTGCAACTTTATTTATAAAAATACATTTCTGGCATCCAAATATATATAAATCACTTTACCGAAGTCGATTTGAATCAATATTTTAGAAAATATGGCCAAAAAGGTGAAAAAATAAAAAAATTGGCATTTTTAAAAAAGCAAAATTCTTTGGAAACTTTAATAACCCATAACTCCTTCAAAATAGGTTCAACTGCAACTTTATTTATAAAAATACATTTCTGGCATCTAAATATATATAAATCACTTTACCGAAGACGATTTGAATCAATATTTTAGAAAATATGGCCAAAAAGGTGAAAAATTAAAAAAATTGGCATTTTTAAAAAAGCTAAATTCTTTGGAAACTTTAATAACCCATAACTCTTTCAAAAATGTTTCAACTGCAACTTAATTTGGAAAGTACATTTCTGGCATCTCAATATATATAAATCACTCTACCGAAGTCGATTTGAAACGATATTTAAAAAAAAATCCTAAAAGGTGAATAAATTATAAAAATTGGCATTTTTAAAAAAGCAAAATTCTTTCAAAAAAGGTTCAACTGCAACTTTATTTGGAAAGTAAATTTCTGGCATCTGAATATATATAAATCACTTTACCGAAGTCGATTTGAATCAATATTTTAGAAAATATGGCCTAAGAGGTGAAAAAATTATAAAAATTGGCATTTTTAAAAAAGCAAATTTATTTGGAAACTTTAATAACCCATAACTCTTTCGAAAAAGGCTCAACTGCAACTTAATTTGGAAAGTAAATTTCTGGCATCTCAATATATATAAATCACTTTACCGAAGTCGATTTGAATCAGTATTTAAGAAAATATGGCCTAAAAGGTGAAAAAATTATTAAAATTGGCATTTTTAAAAAAGCAAATTTATTTGGAAACTTTAATAACCCATAACTCTTTCAAAATAGGTTCAATAGCAACTTTATTTAAAAAAATACATTTCTGCCATCTGAATATATATAAATCACTTTACCGAAGACGATTTGAATCAATATTTTAGAAAATATGGCCAAAAAGGTGAAAAATTAAAAAAATTGGCATTTTTAAAAAAGCTAAATTCTTTGGAAACTTTAATAACCCATAACTCTTTCAAAAATGTTTCAACTGCAACTTAATTTGGAAAATACATTTCCGGCATCTCAATATATATAAATCACTCTACCGAAGTCGATTTGAAACGATATTTTAAAAAAAAATCCTAAAAGGTGAATAAATTATAAAAATTGACATTTTTAAAAAAGCAAAATTCTTTCAAAAAAGGTTCAACTGCAACTTTATTTGGAAAGTAAATTTCTGGCATCTGCATATATATAAATCACTTTACCGAAGTCGATTTGAATCAATATTTTAGAAAATATGGCCTAAGAGGTGAAAAAATTATAAAAATTGGCATTTTTAAAAAAGCTAAATTCTTTGGAAACTTTAATAACCCATAACTCTTTCAAAAATGTTTCAACTGCAACTTAATTTGGAAAGTACATTTCTGGCATCTCAATATATATAAATCACTCTACCGAAGTCGATTTGAAACGATATTTTAAAAAAAAATCCTAAAAGGTGAATAAATTATAAAAATTGGCATTTTTAAAAAAGCAAAATTCTTTCAAAAAAGGTTCAACTGCAACTTTATTTGGAAAGTAAATTTCTGGCATCTGAATATATATACATCACTTTACCGAAGTCGATTTGAATCAATATTTTAGAAAATATGGCCTAAACGGTGAAAAAATTATAAAAATTGGCCTTTTTAAAAACGCAAAATTCTATAGAAACTTTAATAACCCATAACTCTTTCAAAAAAGGTTCTCATTATATATAAATCACTCTACCAAAGTCGATTTGAATCAATATTTTAGAAAATATGGCCTAAAAGGTGAAAAAAGTATAAAAATTGCCATTTTAAAAAAAGCAAAATTCTTTGGAAACTTTAATAACCCATAACTCTTTCAAAATAGGTTCAATTGCAACTTTATTTAAAAAAATACATTTCTGGCATCTCAATATATATAAATCACTTTACCGAAGTCGATTTGAATCAATATTTTAGAAAATATGGCCTAAACGGTGAAAAAATTATAAAAATTGGCATTTTTAAAAACGCAAAATTCTATAGAAACTTTAATAACCCATAACTCTTTCAAAAAGGTTCTCATTATATATAAATCACTCTACCGAAGTCGATTTGAATCAATATTTTAGAAAATATGGCCTAAAAGGTGAAAAAAGTATAAAAATTGCCATTTTTAAAAAAGCAAAATTCTTTGGAAACTTTAATAACCCATAACTCTTTCAAAATAGGTTCAATTGCAACTTTATTTATAAAAGTACATTTTTGACATCTGAATATATATAAATCACTTTACCGAAGTCGATTTGAATCAATATTTTAGAAAATATGGCCAAAAAGGTAAAAAAATTAAAAAGTTGGCATTTTTAAAAAAGCAAAATTGTTTGGAAACTTTAATAACCCATAACTCTTTCAAAATAGGTTCAATTGCAACTTAATTTGGAAAGTAATTTTCTGGCATCTCAATATATATAAATCACTTTACCGAAGTCAATTGGCAAAAAATTGGCAACTTAATTTGGAAAGTACATTTCTGGCATCTCAATATATATAAATAATTCTACCGAAGTCGATTTGAAACGATATTTTAAAAAAAAATCCTAAAAGGTGAATAAATTGTAAAAATTGCCATTTTTAAAAAAGCAAAATTCTTTGGAAACTTTAATAACCCATAACTCCTTCAAAATAGGTTCAATTGCAACTTTATTTGTAAAGTACATTTATGGCATCCAAATATATATAAATAACTTTACCGAAGTCGATTGGAATCAATATTTTAGAAAATATGGCCTAAAAGGTGAAAAAAGTATAAAAATTGCCATTTTTAAAAAAGCAAAATTCTTTGGAAACTTTAATAACCCATAACTCCTTCAAAATAGGTTCAATTGCAACTTTATTTGTAAAGTACATTTATGGCATCCAAATATATATAAATAACTTTACCGAAGTCGATTGGAATCAATATTTTAGAAAATATGGCCAAAAATGTGAAAAAATTAAAAATATTGGCATTTTGTAAAAAAGCTAAATTCTTTGGACACTTTAATAACCCATAACTCTTTCAAAAAAGTTTCAATTTCAACTTTATTTGTAAAGTACATTTCTGGCATCTGAATATATATAAATCACTTTACCGAAGTCGATTTGAATCAATATTTTAGAAAAAATGGCATAAAAGGTGAAAAAATTATAAAAATTGGCATTTTTAAAAAAGCAAAATTGGATGGAAACTTTAATAACCCATAACTACTTCAAAATAGGTTCAACTGCAACTTTATTTATTAAAATACATTTCTGGCATCTAAATATATATAAATCACTTTACCGAAGACGATTTGAATCAATATTTTAGAAAATATGGCCAAAAAGGTGAAAAAATAAAAAAATTGGCATTTTTAAAAAAGCAAAATTCTTTGGAAACTTTAATAACCCATAACTCCTTCAAAATAGCTTCAACTGCAACTTTATTTATAAAAATACATTTCTGGCATCTAAATATATATAAATCACTTTACCGAAGACGATTTGAATCAATATTTTAGAAAATATGGCCAAAAAGGTGAAAAATTAAAAAAATTGGCATTTTTAAAAAAGCTAAATTCTTTGGAAACTTTAATAACCCATAACTCTTTCAAAAATGTTTCAACTGCAACTTAATTTGGAAAGTACATTTCTGGCATCTCAATATATATAAATCACTCTACCGAAGTCGATTTGAAACGATATTTTAAAAAAAAATCCTAAAAGGTGAATAAATTATAAAATTTGGCATTTTTAAAAAAGCAAAATTCTTTCAAAAAAGGTTCAACTGCAACTTTATTTGGAAAGTTAATTTCTGGCATCTGAATATATATAAATCACTTTACCGAAGTCGATTTGAATCAATATTTTAGAAAATATGGCCTAAGAGGTGAAAAAATTATAAAAATTGGCATTTTTAAAAAAGCAAATTTATTTGGAAACTTTAATAACCCATAACTCTTTCAAAATAGGTTCAATTGCAACTTAATTTGGAAAGTAATTTTCTGGCATCTCAATATATATAAATCACTTTACCGAAGTCAATTGGCAAAAAATTGGCAACTTAATTTGGAGAGTACATTTCTGGCATCTCAATATATATAAATAATTCTACCGAAGTCGATTTGAAACGATATTTTAAAAAAAAATCCTAAAAGGTGAATAAATTGTAAAAATTGCCATTTTTAAAAAAGCAAAATTCTTTGGAAACTTTAATAACCCATAACTCCTTCAAAATAGGTTCAATTGCAACTTTATTTGTAAAGTACATTTATGGCATCCAAATATATATAAATAACTTTACCGAAGTCGATTGGAATCAATATTTTAGAAAATATGGCCTAAAAGGTGAAAAAAGTATAAAAATTGCCATTTTTAAAAAAGCAAAATTCTTTGGAAACTTTAATAACCCATAACTCCTTCAAAATAGGTTCAATTGCAACTTTATTTGTAAAGTACATTTATGGCATCCAAATATATATAAATAACTTTACCGAAGTCGATTGGAATCAATATTTTAGAAAATATGGCCAAAAATGTAAAAAAATTAAAAATATTGGCATTTTTGTAAAAAGCTAAATTCTTTGGAAACTTTAATAACCCATAACTCTTTCAAAAAAGTTTCAATTTCAACTTTATTTGTAAAGTACATTTCTGGCATCTGAATATATATAAATCACTTTACCGAAGTCGATTTGAATCAATATTTTAGAAAAAATGGCATAAAAGGTGAAAAATTAAAAATTGGCATTTTTAAAAAAGCAAAATTGGGAAACTTTAAAAACCCATAACTACTTCAAAATAGGTTCAACTGCAACTTTATTTATTAAAATACATTTCTGGCATCTAAAATCACTTTAGAAGACGATTTGAATCAATATTTTTAGAAATATGGCAAAAAGGTGAAAAAATTAAAAAAATTGGCATTTTTTAAAAAAGCAAAATTCTTTGGAAACTTTAATAACCCATAACTCTTTCAAAATGGTTCAACTGCAACTTAATTTGGAAGTACATTTCTG